>AWOL01S0020348.1:0-41488 GCA_000715115.1 Nicotiana otophora
TCCAGTTGGACAAGGATTTGACTTACGAGGAGGAGCCGGTGGCAATTTTAGCCCGGCAAGTTCTCCAGTCGAGATCAAAGAGTTACCCTTCATTCGAGGGCAATGGAGAGGTCAGCCTATTAAGGCAGCTACTTGGGAGTCCGAGTCCGATATGCGGAGTAGATATCCCCACATTCTCACCAGCCCATGTACTTTTCTATGTTCGTTCGAGGACGAACGATTATTTTAGAGGTGGAGATTGTCATGACCCAAAAGGTCATCTTATGTTTTAGAACTCGAATCTACACTCTTATGCCTTAAAAATCTCATTTTTACCCTCCTCGATTACCTGCGCAGTTCGGGCAGGTTTCCGGAAAGCTTTTATGTTGAAAACTAATGAAAATAAGAATTTTTGCCTTAAAAGTTAATTTTAGTTGACTTCGGTCAACGTTTTGATAAACGGTCCCAGATCCGTATTGTGACGGTCCCGGTGGGTCTGTATATAATTATGGGACCTGGGCGTATGCCCGAAATCGAATTCGGAGGTCCCTAGTTCAAGTTATGAACTTTTGATAAAACTTAAAAGCTTGAAAATTAATTATTTTTAAGAATTTATTTATTTTTGGCATTGTTAGGACCGGATCCGTATTTTAGTTCCAGAGTTCGGTACATGTTCATTATGATATTTAAGACCTGTCTGAGAAATTTGGTGAGAAACGGAGTTAATTTGACGTGATTCGGACCTTCGGTTGAGAAAATAGTAATTTTAAAGTGTTCTTGAGAATTTCATTCGATTTGGTGCTAAATTCGTTGTTTTAGGTGTTATTTTGGCGATTTGATCACGCGAGCAGGTCCGTATGATATTTTAGACTTGTGTGCTTGTTTGGTTTGGAGCCCCGAGGCTTCGGGTGAGTTTCGGATTGGCCACGGGATGCTTTGGACTTTGGAAATCTGGTATTTTGCTGCAGCAGGTGTTCTGGCATGTCCTTCTTCGCGTTCGTGAAGATACTCTCGCGAACGCGAAGAGTAAATTGGGCGGCTGAGGATTTCTTCTTCGTGAACGCGAAGGCTTGGTCGCGAACGCGAAGCGATGAGGGCGTTACTCTTCACGAACACGACAAGCCCATCGCGAACACGTAGTGTTAGGCACTGGGGAGGGGCAGACAACTTTTTCTTAGTCGCGAACGCGAACAATGACTCGCGAACGCGAAGAGTAGGGAAGGGTAGCCTACGCCAATGCGAGCACTGTCTCGCGAACGCGAAGGCTTGGCAGCCCATACGCTTCGCAAATGCAACAGTGCTCTCGCGAACGCGATGAACACTGTCGCCCAGCACTTAACAGAACCAATAAACGGGATTTTAGTCAAGAACACATTTTTCTCAAAAACCAAACAGTGAGAGGCGATTGTTCAAGAGTCATTTCATCCCCAAATTGTTGGTAAGTGATTCTAAACTATTTTTTTTCAATTACCCATTACAGTTCTTGAATTTTCAACCTAAAATCTAGAGTTTTCATGGTAGGATTAGGGGTTAGGGTAGAAACTAGGGATTTCGGAAATTTGGGGATTTAGACCTCAATTTGAGGTCGGATTCCAAAACCAATTATATATTTGGGTTCGGGGATGAATGGGTAAATGGATTTTGGTCCGAACCTCAGATTTTGACCAAGCGGGCCCGGGGTCGATTTTTTTGACTTTTTGGAGGAAAATTTGGGAAATTTAATTTATGCAATATAATTGATTCCTTTAGTAATATTTGATATTATTGAGTCATTGTTGAATATATACGAGTGGTTTGGAAGTGAATTCCAAAGAAAAAGCTGTGATTGAGAATTAAGTGGCCTTCGAAGCGAGGTAAGTATTGTGTCTAACCCTGACTTGAGGGAATTGGGAACCTTAGGTTACTTGCTAAGTGAAATTCATGTGAGCGGCGTATATGTGAGATGACGAGTACTTATGCGCCGCCAAATTTACCTGTTTTCCATGTTTCTCAGTTTTTCTTATATTGTCTCGTTCCTATGCCTAATTGCGATGTGTTATATTAGTGTTGTTCAATTTATCGTTCTTATCTTGTTTACGAATTTTCTGGTGATAATTGAGTTTTTATTTTAAAGTTGAGATTGATGTTATGGAACCAAATGTTGAGGTAAGATTTGTACTTGTTATTCTATCTCGCTGTTGATATTTATGCATTGCATTGTGGTAAGGGAGAGTGTTAATGCACGAAAGGTGATGTCGTGCCATATTGTGAGTGTTAATGCATGAAGGTTGATGCTGTGCCATATTGTGAGTGTTAATGCACGAAGGGTGATGTCGTGCCATGATATGAGAGTTAATGCACGAAGGGTGATGCCGTGCCGTTTCTATTTATTTTATGGTGAGATTGAGAGTAAAAGCACGAAGGGTGATGCCGTGCATTTTTCCTTACTGTATTCACTATTCCTGTTGATTCATGGTATATTGATTGCTCCGATGATCACTCTGTTATAGTTCTTTATCTTGTATTCCCCTCAGTATGTTTCCCTCCCGACATTTCTTGTTTAGTTCTTCATTTCTGTTATTTGCATATACACTGTTAAATTGTACAGGTTGATTTGTAGGTGCTTTGCCTTAGCCTCGTCACTACTTTGTCGAGGTTAGGCTCGACACTTACCAGTACATGGGGTTAGTTGTACTGATGCTGCACTCTGCACTTTCTGTGCAGATTTTGATACCGGCTCAGGTTGATTAAAATTTGCTACTGGTCCGTTGTACGGAGACTCAAGGTAGATCTGTCGGCGTTCATAGACCTTGAAGTCCCCGTCTATCTTTTATGTCCTACTGTTTTCTTCCATTCAGACAGTTGTATTTCTTTCAGACTATTACTTATAGTAGATTCTAGAATGCTCGTGAATTGTGACTCCAGATTCGGGTGGTAGTAGTTAATACAGTTTTATGATATTCCGCACTTATTATATTTCATCTTAGTTAATTATTGTTAATTACTGAATAGAAATAAAGAATTGGTTAATGATTCTCTAACGTTGGCTTGCCTAGCAAGTGAAATGTTAGGCTCTATCCGATCCCGTCGGTGGAAAATTTCGGGTCGTGACAATAATAGAATGGACAACAGAAGAAGATTCATGAGAATTTCAGAGAATGGTCGTCCAGGAAGACGCTTCCCTAAAGCAAACAATGTGAACAAAGTTAAGCTTAAGGGACTGTATGTGCCAGTTATACTAGGTGCCTTTCTCGTGAGTAAGGAATTTTGTTATCCTTGGTACAGAAGGATTACCGCAAGGCGAGTAAGGGTCATCGATGATGTGAAAGGACGCCAAAGATGAAAAGGTAAAACATCTATAGGTAGATCGTCATAGCTCCAACTCTTAGTACTCCCCTAAAAGGGGGGAATATGGAGTGATGTGGTATTAAGTCAGAATTAAGTGGTTCTAGTAACTATGGATTAATAAAGGAAGAACGTGATAAGAATGAGAAAGGGATAAGATTGCACTTATTCAAATCCTACAGATATGCTACGATTCCAGAACATTATGCAAACACGACGTCAAGGAGAGGAAGTAAGGGTTCCTGCCCGAGATATCATTGATTAATAAGGAGCCAGTGTGAGAGATAAGTTAAGACAAAGGAAATAACCCAAGAAAGATTATGCGGAATATTGATATGAGAATGGGCCAACGAATAGTCAGTAATTGATTCAGGAAGAGCCTAGTTATGGCTAAACAGGAGGGTACAGACGAGTTAGCAGATCGTGCAAGTAAACATAGTAGAACCCAATATGGTAAATTCAGTCTCGTAGTTATGACATCATGATCCTTGAGAAATATTCAGTTAGGAGTTGGGGTAGTTAAAGGTACCATATGAGTGTTACTGAAGTAAAACAGAATGCCACTAGGAAGACAGTCAAAATATTAAGTTCAGAAGCAACCCTACAAGCACACGAGCGTAAACTACGGATAATTATAGGCGAGAAAGGACATCAATGAAAGACTAGCTGAGAAAGTAAGGAAGGAAGCTTTAACCTAAACTGGGTGACCTAAGGAGGAGATGGTCTTATAACAACAGTCTCACAACAACATTGTATGCACTCCATAAGAAAATGACACCTACTGTGGCTAATGAATGGGAAGTAAAATCAGAAGTGATATTCAAGATCATATGAGTTGTATGGAATTCCAATATGCCTGGGCACGAAGATAAGCTAAGTGTGCACGCAAAAAGGGGGAAGAAAGACCAGGAAAAGTAATTGCTTACGTTTGAAGAAAGCTAAGATGGAACAAATAGAATTATTCGATTCATGATCCAGAGTTAGTTATGTTATGAATGCACTTAAGAGTTTGAAAGTTTTATACATGCAGCATATACAGCAGTAGAAGATTCCGGTATAAGTTAAAAGAAAGAATTGAGCCCAGGTCATAGATGCAGGATTGTATCATGGATACTCCTCGGCGCCCATGAAAGGCTAAACGTAATAACTAATACCATGAACCGCAGATCGGGAGGTAGCTTAAGCCTACATAAAGGCTGATCAGAAGAAGGAGGAAGCTAAAGAATTACATCAACGAAGTAAATCAGAAATCTGATTATTGGACCCAGAAAATTATAGAAATCGTGATTGAGAACATTACGGGATCATTCTTAATGTCAGAGGTACAAGAGGGATAGTACAACAACCATATTTTATAACGGCCCTACGATAAAGCCGGTTAGAAAAGTACCAGCCTCCTAAGAAGTCAGCACAAAGCTCCCACCGGATTGTGTATGCACCAGAGGTGCAAGTATTATAATAGAGCTTCAAGTTATAGATATGGATTATATATATGTGGAAGGGAGGTCATGAAAGAGATAGAAGATACAATGCGAGATTTTAAGGTAAGTAAGGTAAATGTGAACAACGTACAAGATACTCAAAGGCAGAAGATCGTGAATAGTCCATGCTTCGGATAGAAGGCTAGAAGCACTGGGATTCAATATCCAAGAATGATAGAAATATCGTCAGTGGCGTACCTTCCAGCCTATGGTTTGTAAGTACCGAGAAATCTAGTTAAGAGAGTAAAGAAGAGTTAGAGACGATGTGATGTCTCGCTTAATGTTCCAGAATAACATAAGGGAATCAATGGTGCAAGCAAGTTGAAGGAAGATTGTGAATATTATAAATAAATACGTAGAGGTCGCAAGCTAAAATATAGTAAAGCGACAAGGTTTTATGACAGGAGTAAGGATAAGAAAGGGCGAGTGAAAAGGTGACGAGAATGGATAAGTCCTCAGGATTAAGCCCATGAAAACAAGAGAGCTGATGGTTTCTCTAAGTTATGGGAAGCTCAGTATAGCCTGAATGAACTCAAAGGAGTCTAAGACTAGTAGCATTAGAAGAGATGGAATGCTGCCCTGGTAATAGAATAAGGGTGTAATTGTGATAGATAAAGGATAACGTTTGGGCCTTCGATTGAGTAATGATTTGACGAAGGAAAGAAAGGGATCTCATGAATTGGACAAGATTAAAATATCCACGCAAGGTGAATCGCATTGGGATACTGTGAGATACGGTTATGAAAGCATGG
Organism: Nicotiana otophora; assembly: GCA_000715115.1. Classification (NCBI taxonomy): domain Eukaryota; kingdom Viridiplantae; phylum Streptophyta; class Magnoliopsida; order Solanales; family Solanaceae; genus Nicotiana; species Nicotiana otophora. Next base: position 5,537 of record AWOL01S0020348.1, read on the forward strand.
TATCGCCCCAGGTAGATCAGTCTAATCATTTCAGATGTTCCCCAATGAAACGTGAACCCTAGCGGCAGTGTTACATAAAAGATTAAGTTATCAGGGGTAGATTATAGATCGATATTGAGGTGAATCAACAATGGATGGATAAAAGTTATAAAGTAAGAGATGAGATTAGGCCGTCATTCTTAAGATGAACGGTAATGTGGAAGCATTAAAGGACATAGATTTATACATATTGGATAAGCAATGAAAGTAACCTGGAATTTGGTAGCAGACCTCAGTAACGAGAAATCGAGGTAAGAGTTATGGTATAGTATGACCAACTTAGATACAGTAAAGTCATATACGGATGGATAATCGGGTCTATGAAATAAGATATAGCTATATTCGTAAGTTCGACAAAATATCGAGCGAAGAACTTCAGTAATGGCTAAAAATCGGAGAGAAAAGGAAAGAAGAAACGCATAAGCGCACTTACAAGGTCAGAGTCATACAGGCTGCATGATAAAAGGTAGCAACAGTTACAAGACTGGAAGGATTCCGACTATAAGTCGTGGTGTGAGAAAGAGGCCTAAAGGGGGGAATGCCCTGGCCTTTGGACTTATTCATAGAACAGTTGCCTAGATGGCAAGATGAGCACTAAAGTATTCGTAAGAGCTATGGATTATGAGAATGATAAGTGCATCAGTCAACATTCGAGGACGAATGTTCCAAAGGGGGGGAATAATGTTACATCCCGCATTTTCGTATGTTAAAGTTTCATCGTAAGTTAATCGACGTAAGTTCGGGAATGAGATTATTTTGAGATTATAAGCATCATGCTATTTCAAACAAGTGATGGGTAAATTCGTGAAGGTGAGAGGGAAAGCAAGTCAAAGAAAATAATTTTTCGTCCAAGTTTGACATGTTGGGATAAAATACGGCCCGAGCTAAAAATACTCGGTATTTATGGACTAGTGTCATACAAGATACCACATGACCATAATAGTAAGGTGTACAAGGTATATTAAAAGTGAGTAGTATTTTAAGTAAGTTGAGATAATTCTTAATTATTGGGTAATGGGATATTACCCAATTAATTAAGAAATTTTTGTTGATAAGCTTAATCAAGACTTTTGGATAAATATTAACTCACTTTTCAATAAAATACGTATCCACGTCTTAAGAAGAGTACTACTGTATTTGTAAACTACGTGTGTTCTCATTTAATATGACACGTTACTCCTATTCATTCCATTTTTTACGATATTCAATCTAACTTTCCCCCTAACTTAACGTTATCTTCTTCTTCTTTACTTCTTTCATTATACTACAATTCCATGGTAGCCCATATGGGTTTCAACGCATTACTAGCAAGTTACATGTTTTGTAACACAATTTGGAATTATATAATAGCAGCGTAAGACGCAATTCTAAGAGAACACAGTATAATCTTTCTCAAGGATATCATACGGATTTTTTCCTACATCGATCCGTTGTTACGTGATTTGTCGTAATTGACGCGTGTTAGAGGGATTGTCAAGAGAATCGGCTCAGGTATGTTAAGGTTATCCCTTCTTTCTTTTTGGCATGACCCAAATGATACTGAAAGAAACGAGCAAACGCACAGTTTCCATAAACGACTCTATTCATAGAAATATTAGGGGTGTGTATATTCTTGATTCCCCATGTGAATTATTATTATATCTTCTGTTCATGGGTCTCAGAAAAATACGTATTTGATAAAATTTATCCGACAAGCATATTATTTTCATGACATTCCGAGAAAATCTTATTAATGTATTTCTTAAGGCATATTATTTTTATGACATTCCGAAAAAATATTATTAACGTATTTCTTATGCATTTCATGCATTTATACATATATATTGACCCATGACCAGATGGCGTTATATACACGTATATATATATATATTATATGTATATGGGATATGAAAAAAGGTTATGGCGTTATATATGCACCACCACCTGATCAGCTGGTATACGTTGATGATTTTGCCCACAGTGGCTTAGATGATATGCTGGGATGCCCTCAGAGGCTTGATGATGTTATGAACACATATACCTATGCATTGTATGACATTTATACGCATATGCATGACGTTATAAAAATGAAATGATTTACAGAGCTATGCAGACGTACATGTCGAGTCTTTTAGTCCATGTTTCTCTCATGTCTATTATTTACTGGTTTTCATTCCTTACATACTCGGTATATTATTTGTACTGACGTCCCTTTTGCCTGGGTACACTGTGTTTCATGCCCGCAGGTCTCGATAGACAGGTCGAGAGTCCTCCAAGTAGGCGATCAGCTCAGCAGAAGATATTGGTGCACTCCATTTGCTCCGGAGTTGCTTGTTTGGTCAGTATGATTTATATGTGTATGGGTTGGTATGGCGGGGCTCTGTCCCGACCTTTATGACAGTTATATATTCTTAGAGGCTTGTAGACAGATGTCATGTATATGAAAGATTGTACGGCCTTGTCGGCCTATGTTTTGAGTTTATTAATGATCATGTTGGCATATTAGGTCCGTATGTCACGTGTATATGATGATGTAATAAGAAAGATACGTTACGTTGGTATTCGGTTGAGTAAGGCACCGGGTGCCCGTCGTGGTCCATCGGTTTGGATCGTGACAGAAAAAATATAATTTAATAATCAGTAAAAATAAATAAATAAATACCAACCAACTACCAAAAAATACGTTACTTTGTAAGTTCATATACATAAAATCGTATCCAAATATATTATAAGGGGTCGTTTGGTTAGTGCCTTGGTGGAATAAGGGATAACAATAGATTATTTTATTTTGCATTTGGTTGAACGATTAATTTTGAATTAACAATTTCAAGATTAATTATATTACAATTATTGTATTATTTTTATAATACCTTCAATGCGATATAACAATCTCAGAACTAATAATCTAGGGATAACATACCAAAATGACAAAAGTCATTCTGAGAAAGCTCTAATGAACAAAATATACATCAATAAGAATATATTCATTAAATAATTTAATCATTATTTAATTTTTATATTATTTATGTCCGGTGTAGCAACGACCCTAAATAGAACTAGGGATAACGAAAAACCACCTGTTAATCCAACGGCGCAGACAAATCATACGCGTCAGTGCAGTTGTTCCCTGAATCCTCATCTTCATATACATATACATCCCCTCTTCTTCAGCCACCACCTCTTTTCTCTCTTCAATCTCCCATAAAGCTTCAGATTCACATTCACTTATATATACTTACACATACATATCTCTATCTAGATTAAACAAAAAACATATATAGCTATAGGATTTATTTTCTACAGATTTTGAGTAGCTGTAGAGAATATATAATACAGGTCTAAAATAATGGAAACAAACAACGGCCCTGAAACGCCGGAGAATAAACAGCCTTCACCCCCGCCGCCACAGGCGGTGAGTGAGGCGGAGGCGAATGTAGTGCCAGTGGTGACTCAGCAGCCATGGGTGGCGATGCAGTACCCGGCGGCGGCTATGGTAATGCAGCACCCACCTCACTACATACCCTATCACCCACACCACCACCACCATCCACCGCAGCAACAGCAGCAGAATAAAGGTGGAGGATCCAACAACGAGAATCGTACGATTTGGGTCGGCGACCTTCATAATTGGATGGACGAGGATTACTTGCGCACCTGCTTTGCTTCCACCAATGAGGTTCATTATTTCTCACTGTTATAGTTATGTCAACATCGTACCTATACGTGGTTTTGAAATGTAATGCATAGATTTGATAGTTACTTTTGTTTATAGACACGTGATTCATGTTATCTATATACGTCTCTTGCTTAATTCATTTTTATGATTGATTAGAGATGTCAAGTACTTACTAAAAGGAAACACGTGCTCTGTCATTCTATTTCAGGACTGTATATATGGAAATGCTTTTGTGCAAAAGTAGTTTCCTTTAGCTTGATCAGGACGGTATGACAAAGAGATGCTTGTAGTGTAAGACGGTATTAAGACTCTAGATTTACCTGAGCACTCATGCTTGCAGACCCCAGATTCTCCTTAGATGTTTAAAAAAAAGGTCCTACAATTCAATGGCCTTGAAACTCCTTTCCCCTATATAGTTATCAGATAGAATGAGTTTTGTTTTATGATTTTGCGACCTACCAAATAAGGGGTTGTCAAAAGAAAGTTCCCTTAATGAATAGCTATAGCCTTCTATAGAGGTTGCACGTATTCTTAACTGGAGTTTAGACCTCAACCTCTTGATTTGGAGATATGATCTAGTTTTCACAATTTTCAAGGTTGCTTTTCTCCCATTTATTTCCTACATGTGTCAGTCTGCACATTGAAGTCTTGAGACTCTTGACAGTTAGGATATGGTACCTGCATGTTTAATCCTTGGTTTATTGTTTACGATATGTGGCTGCAACAGTTCAAGATTTAAGGATCAGGAAAAGAACAACTTACATTCAAATTTACAGTTTTGATGCACAAATAACACATGCACACTTGGCTGTCATCCTTCTGAGGTTCCAGACGTTGAATGATGATAAGCGCTTTTCAGTTCTTTGTTAGTCAAAAAGTCTATCTCGTCCTCAGTGAAGAATTCTGAGCGCTGTGGCATTGCCTTTGCGTTTTGCTTTTTGTAATAACCTTTCTGATTGAGCATAGCTTGTTCTTGGACATAGCTGGACAAGAGCACACACACAAAATTCTGCAGTTTGTCTAAGTTTAAAGTGGTAATTGTGGAATCTTTCAAGTAAAATATCAGATGATACATCATTTGAATATGGTCTGCAGACTTCATCTCAATTCTCAACTATTTAATCTTGCTAAAATTAAAGAGAAGGTTATGATGGTATTGAAAACATCTGCTTGCTTTTCACTGAACAAGTTGTTTAATACTGGTCTTTACATCCAGTATGTTTTATTTCATGCAAACGACTTTCCCATTCCCGTTGCCAACCTTTTCTCTGAAAACCAGGTTTAATGAAGAAACTTACAGGCATAATAAAATTGTCTTAGAACTTCCATTTTTCATTTATGCTTTTTATGATGTGTAGAAAATATTGTATGAAAAATACCCAAAGTGGAGATATTGTGTAACTACTGAGAGACTTCAGAGAGAATCTTTCTGTGGCATTTTCTGCTTCACAACTTACCAGTACTCTCACCAAGAGCACTTTCTATATTTATGCCAATAAGCAGGACTAATCATGCAAATCAAGTCGGCAAATAATGAATCAAGAGTTAACACTATGTAGACACCTCCTCACAAGCAATTGCGAGATATGCTTAACCTACGATGAAGCAAGCAGTGACTCTTACCAGTACTCTCACCAAGAGCACTTTCTATATTTATGCCAATAAGCAGGACTAATCATGCAAACCAAGTCGGCAAATAATGAATCAAGAGTTAACACTATGGAGCCACCTCCTCACAAGCAATTGCAAGATATGCTTAACCTACGATGAAGCAAGCAGTGACTCTTACCAGTACTCTCACCAAGAGCACTTTCTATATTTATGCCAATAAGCAGGACTAATCATGCAAACCAAGTCGGCAAATAATGAATCAAGAGTTAACACTATGGAGCCACCTCCTCACAAGCAATTGCAAGATATGCTTAACCTACGATGAAGCAAGCAGTGACTCTTACCAGTACTCTCACCAAGAGCACTTTCTATATTTATGCCAATAAGCAGGACTAATCATGCAAACCAAGTCGGCAAATAATGAATCAAGAGTTAACACTATGGAGCCACCTCCTCACAAGCAATTGCAAGATATGCTTAACCTACGATGAAGCAAGCAGTGACTCTTACCAGTACTCTCACCAAGAGCACTTTCTATATTTATGCCAATAAGCAGGACTAATCATGCAAACCAAGTCGGCAAATAATGAATCAAGAGTTAACACTATGGAGCCACCTCCTCACAAGCAATTGCAAGATATGCTTAACCTACGATGAAGCAAGCAGTGACTCTTACCAGTACTCTCACCAAGAGCACTTTCTATATTTATGCCAATAAGCAGGACTAATCATGCAAACCAAGTCGGCAAATAATGAATCAAGAGTTAACACTATGGAGCCACCTCCTCACAAGCAATTGCAAGATATGCTTAACCTACGATGAAGCAAGCAGTGACTCTTACCAGTACTCTCACCAAGAGCACTTTCTATATTTATGCCAATAAGCAGGACTAATCATGCAAACCAAGTCGGCAAATAATGAATCAAGAGTTAACACTATGGAGCCACCTCCTCACAAGCAATTGCAAGATATGCTTAACCTACGATGAAGCAAGCAGTGACTCTTACCAGTACTCTCACCAAGAGCACTTTCTATATTTATGCCAATAAGCAGGACTAATCATGCAAACCAAGTCGGCAAATAATGAATCAAGAGTTAACACTATGGAGCCACCTCCTCACAAGCAATTGCAAGATATGCTTAACCTACGATGAAGCAAGCAGTGACTCTTACCAGTACTCTCACCAAGAGCACTTTCTATATTTATGCCAATAAGCAGGACTAATCATGCAAACCAAGTCGGCAAATAATGAATCAAGAGTTAACACTATGGAGCCACCTCCTCACAAGCAATTGCAAGATATGCTTAACCTACGATGAAGCAAGCAGTGACTCTTACCAGTACTCTCACCAAGAGCACTTTCTATATTTATGCCAATAAGCAGGACTAATCATGCAAACCAAGTCGGCAAATAATGAATCAAGAGTTAACACTATGGAGCCACCTCCTCACAAGCAATTGCAAGATATGCTTAACCTACGATGAAGCAAGCAGTGACTCTTACCAGTACTCTCACCAAGAGCACTTTCTATATTTATGCCAATAAGCAGGACTAATCATGCAAACCAAGTCGGCAAATAATGAATCAAGAGTTAACACTATGGAGCCACCTCCTCACAAGCAATTGCAAGATATGCTTAACCTACGATGAAGCAAGCAGTGACTCTTACCAGTACTCTCACCAAGAGCACTTTCTATATTTATGCCAATAAGCAGGACTAATCATGCAAACCAAGTCGGCAAATAATGAATCAAGAGTTAACACTATGGAGACACCTCCTCACAAGCAATTGCAAGATATGCTTAACCTACGATGAAGCAAGCAGTGACTCTTAGACACATGTAAACCATTTTCTTATACCCATGGCTTAGTTCAAGTGGCAACGGTTGAGGTGCTTGTGACTTAGGTCACAGGTTCAAGCCTTGCGCGATGCGAACTAAACCTAGTATTTAAGTGGAGAGGGTAGAGGGGCAGGGCCATTCCCGAGTTTCGAAGGCTGCGTTTGGTCCTAAGGGTTTGACCCAGACGGATTTCTCGGTCATAAAGAAAAAAATGGTGGCTTGAAGAAAGTGATACATGGCTTTTCCAAAACATACTACCCTTAGAAAAAAGGGAGTTAGCTTTTACAAGGAATACCTTCTTTTGCCACACAATTTGTTGCTAATAGATATCCTGTTCATGCAGGTTGCCTCCATCAAGATAATTCGCAATAAACACACTGGTTTCTTGGAGGGATATGGTTTTGTTGAATTCAACTCACATGCTGCTGCAGAGAAAGTTCTGCAAACATATTCTAGCATGACAATGCCTAATGCAGATCAACCTTTTCGTTTGAATTGGGCTTCATTTAGCACGGGCGACAAGAGATCAAACAATGGTTCTGGCCTTTCCATCTTTGTAGGAGATTTAGCTGCAGATGTTACAGATACCTCGCTACATAAAACCTTCGCTAAAAAATATCCTTCTGTTAAAGCTGCTAAAGTTGTCGTAGATGCCAATACTGGTCGTTCAAGAGGGTATGGTTTTGTAAGGTTTGGAGACGATAATGAGAGGTCGCAAGCAATGACTGAAATGAATGGTGTGTATTGTTCAAGTAGGCCCATGAGAATTGGTGCAGCCACACCACGGAAATCATCTGGATACCTACAACACTATTCTTCACTAGGTAAGAACTGACCTTCTTCTAGGTCTCCTACGTGGCTTTGGTTCTGAATACCTTTTCGTCTCTGTTTGATCTGAACAAGTGAATGCTGAATTCTCTACTGGGTGGAAGGGAAAAAAGGAGATGTGATCCTACTTTCTTCTTATAGTTTTTCTTTTAGGAATCGTATTTAATGGTGAACTGGCTAACCAAGTCTGGTGCTGCAATTGTTTCCGCACTAGAAGCTATATTCATCTGCATCATTACCGCCCTTGAAGTGTAGTATTGACCTTTTTGGTTACCATGCTTATTTTAAGCAGTTTGTGCGCTATCACGGTATCCACTGCTCCCTTTTAAGAGGTCACTGAATTCATTTTCCGTTCCTAGAGTTTTCTTGTGTATATCTACAAATGTTTGCTTGGCAAGGTGTCTTATTTTTATGCTTGGCCTTCAGTCATGTTCCTCCCTTGTTCTCTATTTCTGTACTGTTATTTGAATTCCTAACGTGGAGTTGAAAGTCATACCATCTCTTTTTCGAAGTGACTTTAAAGTTATATGTATATGTGCTTGTTTGCATCCACGGTTTTCATTGAAGTGAATCTTGTCATTTGAGCTATGAGAAGTCAATTCCAAAAAAGAGGGGAGGGAAGACATTAACCTTTTTCTCGCTCCAAAGAGAAAGAAAATATGGAAATTATATTAGTGTCTATTCTAGTGGGATATTAGATCCTTGTTTTGTGGTTAGTACTGTCATTTGAGTTGTTAGAATACATTGATTCTCTTATGTTGGACCACACTAGTATAGGGAATATTTTCAGGACAATATGTGGTACTTAAAAGTGAAAGTACAATGGGATTCATAATAGTAGTTAAAAATTGTATGGACCTAGCAAGTAACTGAATTCTATTTCCTTCCCTTTTCTAATCATCTCTATTGATTTTCAGCTGGCATTGCACTTATGATTTTCCTTGAACTGCAGTAAATATATGTTTCCTTGTTAATTTCAGATCATGGTTCATTTTTTGAAAGAACTTCCACCAAATATTGTGGTAGTTAAGTCGACAAATTTTGTTGTATTTAATACTTTCAAAATGGATTTGGTAGGTGGATACTCCAATAGCGCATCGCCCCAAGGATCACAACCTGATGTAGATTCTACAAATACAACAGTTTGTTAACTAGTCTTTCGTTCCTCCCTTTGCTTTTCTAGCTTTGTAGTTCCTTTGACTAATCAATGATCATTGTAGATTTTTGTTGGAGGTCTTGACCCCATTGTCAGTGATGAGGATCTCAGACATCCTTTCGCTCAGTATGGTGAAATAGCTTCTGTAAAGATACCAGTTGGGAAAGGATGTGGTTTTGTGCAGTTTGCAAAAAGGTAGGTTGCCGGTTGCGGTTGTCATTTGCCAAATTATTAACTTACTCTTAGGCTGTAAGTAGTTCAGTAACAAATGGATCTAATTTGTTGCGACAGAAACGATGCAGAAAAAGCGTTACAGAAGCTGAATGGAACTGCTATTGGCAAGCAAACAGTGCGCCTTTCGTGGGGACGAAATCCAGCTAATAAACAGGCAAAGATCTCTATTTTTCTCCCATCCCTTATTTCTCTTCTGCTATTACTTCTCTGATGTGTCTTTGGAGAAAAAGAATCAAAAGACAGGTCAGCATTAGTTTATGACAAATCGAAAGTTCAATGGTTAGCATTTCTCGTGTTTCAATAGTTATGCTAGTTTACAAGTTTACTCGACTTACAGCACATGCTTGCTAGACATGTGGATAGTTATTAACTTATTATATCTGCTTGAGTTTCACCAAGTAATATTGACAAAACACATGTTTTCAAGTAAGGTATTGCTGGTATTGGGCAGCAAGCTTGTTATAGATTTTTCTTCTCCCTCCCCTTCTTCTAAAGGATGATGGAAAGCAAATTTGAATGTGATATCTATGAGGAATGGAATTACATCTGGCACCAATTAAGCAGTTTCAAGCAAGGTGCTCCTAACATGTCCTGTATTTCTGCTTATGTTACTGACTCCAGTGCTATGGGATTTTTCAGTCAAGAGCTGATTTTATGAAGCAGTGGACTGGACCATACTATGGGGGACATTTTTATAATGCTTATGGATATGCTTTTCCACCACCGCATGACCCTTCCATGTATGCTGCAGCTGCATACGGGGCTTATCCAATTTACGGGACTAACCAGCAACAAGTAAGCTGAAAGTCTGCTCCAGAGCCTTATGCTTAGTGGTGCATATGCTCAATCTGTTTGTTTGAAGATCGGGCATGTAGAACATAATTATCCCCTCCAAGTGAGCGGAACTAAATTTTGACTTGAAACCTTAGTCACCTAGGGATTTGATTAAACATTTATTTGTTTGGACTTCACATGAAACTTCCTTTGATGAAATAAATGAACTTGCCTTGGTATGTTCAGTTTCCTTGAAAAATGCCTAACTATTTACAATAACTAAATAAGAGGTATAATCCGAACTCTTTATAACATCACCCATATATAATAGTCATTCATTATAAAAGCCGAGTTATTCTCAGAACTGAATATTATATTATGTTATAATATATGTCCTTTATAATAGTATTTCACTATAGCAGTCCAAAAATTTCAGAACAAACAAGGTTGTTATAGAGAGTTTTGACTGTATGCTACATACCAAAAGCACATACTTATGTTTCTATGCTATCTGAATCTGATTATCTAAGTGCAATGGCTATATTGTCCATTTGAGAACCATTCATCCAGTGATCCTCAAAAAAGGCGAAAGATCACTTGAGTGGTATTCTCTGAGGAGTAGTGAAGATTAGACAGATATTACTCCCTCTCTCCCAATTTATGTGGAGATGTTTGACTAGGCACGTGGTTTAAGAAAGAAACGAAATTTTTTGAAACTTGTGATCTAAAATAAGCCATAGACCTTTGTGTGACTATAATATTATCTCTTTAAGGATAAAATGAAAAATTTAAAATTTAAAATATTTCCATATAAGGAAGTATGACATTCTTACTAGGACAAATTAAAAAGGAAAGTATAACATATAAATTGGAAGAAAGTAAGTATATGATATGAAATGCATGGAAGCAATGGTAGTATCTGTCACAATAATGATGGGCATGCAACTTAGCTAGCGTTTGGCCATAGATTCCCAAATTTGTTTTGAAAAATCTAATTTGGGTGAAGTTTGGTTTGAAGATGAAAATGTGTTTGGACATGATTTTTCAAAACATATTTCACTTTTTATTTGAAAAAACATGAAATATGACTTATACCCACAAGTTCTAAAAACTATCACAAATACCCAATAGTACCAAACAAACAAACTTGCTATCTTGTATATATAGAACCTTCATCAATACCATTCATTATCATTATCACAAACCATAGTCCTGAACATAAATAAGTTTAATGAGAGCCAAGTGAGCTGATATGGTTTAGTTGGTCGTAATAAATGTGGGCTCTTTTACAAACTATAAAAGTTTGGGGGTAATATTTAAAAAATTTAAAAAATGATCGTGTCATGTTTTGGCCCAAAATCAACAATTGAGGTGATTTTTGGGATTTGGGATTTTGCCAAAATGTGGGCAAAATCTATGGCCAAACATGTGTTTGCCAAATAAATCCCAAATTTATTTTGGCAAAACTCATGGCCAAATGGGTCCTTAATTAAATGAGTACAATAAATGAGTGGACTTAACGGAGGCTATATACTCACTATTTGGGTTGACAAGAATAACTCAATATTGATCACTTGTGGCTTGTTTGGATGGTTGTTACCCATTGTTTTATAATACATTGTATTGTGTTGTATTGTATTGTATTGTATCGTTTTATAAATACAACATTTGAATAGATTGTATTGTTTACTGTTAAATAATATTTTGCTATTTGGTTTGACTATATCGTACTGTACTGTAATTGATAAGTTTACTAAAATACCCTCAATTGTTTAAATATTAAATTTATTACGCATAAAAGTCATTTAAGAAAACCCCTTTCTATTAATTTATCACCAAATATGTCTTATAAATAGATTAAGCAATTAAATTCGTACAAATTCTACCAAAGTTAGCAATTTTACGTTGGAGTTGGAAGCGGCAGAAATTCTGAAAAATAAAGGGACGAAGGCAAAGTAGGTTATAGGTAGGAGATTTGGAGTTAAAATAAAAAAAAAGTAAAGGGTAAAATAGAATTATGGAATAATAAGTTAGGGCATAATTGGAAAGAAAAATAGAAAACAATCCCACTACACCAAATCGATTGTTTCAAAAAAATGAGACTTTTCATTGTTCCGAAACGATGGATTTAACAATACAATACAACCAATTTTAATGAAACAATCAAAACAAACATTGTTTTATGATAACAATAAAATACAATACAATACAATGAGTAACAACCATCCAAACAAGCTGCTAGGGTGGCTCAGGTTAGAGCAACAGGGTTTGTATGACGATTCCTTAATTTTCCACACCTAAGTAGAGTCATTTGGTACACAGCTTAGTTATGCAGGGATTATGATGCAGAGGTTAACCATGTAATATATATATATATATGGGGATTATGATGCAGAAGTTAAGATATGTGTGTGTATCACATAATTCAGAGTTATCTATGTAGTGAATAATAATGCAAGGATTGTTACACGACGAATATAAAGTAGAGAATGCAGGGAATAGTAATGATTGTTATGTGGATAATGCCTAATCTAAGGGCATTTTTGTCTTAACATACTCGTATTCACGTGTTGATAGTTGATCACGCCCAACTATGCTTGCTAAGAGGTCTAGCGGTCGTTGTAAATATAATCCGGTTTACAAGTCTGGAGTCGAATCCCACATGGAATTAACCTACTAAACATAACCACTAGTTTCACAAGAATTCAAGTAATCAACCTTCAGACATATTGAATAATGAGTTGGTTGTTTATGTAACACCCCGGAAAATTTTGAAGTACTTAAGTGTAAAGCCCGGTAAAATATGCAAAGAAAATAATATTTTATGGTGCCGGACTAGGCTTACGTGTTTGAGGATTGTAGAAGCGACTCGGACCTTTTGGATTGAACAATGCACCGGAAAGTAAAAGAAAATTTTTGGCGGAAACCGCAGAACCGTTCCGGAGCTCCATTTTTGGTTTTTTAAAACCCGACCCTATTTCGTTAAATACACTCTTTGGGCCATTTTTGAGACATAATCTGATATTTTAGAGTGAGAGAGAGTGCCCTAAAGTGAGAAAGTGTTCTTCAATAATTATTTTCTTCAATTCTTGCTCAAGTTTTGGAAGATTAAGAAGGGAAGCTCACTAGGTCTTCATCCTAGAGGTAAGATTCTACACCCTAACCCTAATTTCGAAATCTTCTGAAAATGAGTAACTAGCAAGATAAATTTTGGGCATGAGAGTTGTTTATTTTACATGCATGTGTTATCAAAGGGTGTAGGAAGATTGTTGGGCTACAAATAGTAAAGATTGGGTCGTGGGATGATGGAATCCTTCATAAAAAGGACATTGAAACCTTATGCACACCTAGTGTTTGATAAAATGTTCAAGTGAGCTAGAACCATGATCATCTTCCTAATTTTGATTTAATTTATTATATTTTTACAATAGATTGAAGTTGCTAAAAATTCCGGAATATTTAGAGTGTAAGGAAGCTCAAGTGAGGTATGTTGGCAAAACCCTTCTCTTAGAATTGAATCCCACGATATTCATGTAAATTATGTAAGTTCCGAGTGATTCATTATGAAACTGGCTATTCCGAGTAAGATTGGGTTGAAAGATATATGTTCAACAAGCATCCCAAATGCCTTATTCATGTTATGTTACCAATTGAGGATGTGTTAAAATATGGACTGTGCATTAATAATGTTTCGACTTTAAGTCAAGTTCAAATGAAGGCTATTATGCCAAACTTTGTGAAATATCTCTATATGCCTTAGACTTTAAATTGCTCACATGTGTACTACACACCTTGATTTGAATTGTATTTATTGTCGATGATGATAATGATATTTGAAATTGATAAGGTGAGCATGAAATACTGAATATGGCCAACGTGCCCAGAATGATCTTATAATTATGGCCATTAGTGCCAATGAAATGAAAAGATGTGAAAGTAATATGAAATGCTATGATTGATATAAAAAGGTAGATGTCTCAAATAAGACACCCTAGCCGGTCGGGTCTTGATCGGACACCATGTCGCACACATAGTGGTGATTGTGCTGGAAATTATAATTGAAATTGTGATTTTGGTCGATGTCCCTAATGGATAGCCTGGCCGATCGGGTCGTGATCGGACTCCGTGTTAAAGACGGTGGTATTGATATTGAGAGAAATTGTGGTTGATGTCTCTAATGAGATGGCCTAGCCGATCGGGTCGTGATCGGACTCCGTGCTAAGAGTACTGTGGTATTGATTTTGTGAATAATGGTATTGTGAATAATGGTATTATGGACAATGGTATATCGATACTAAAAATCTCCCAATGTGAGATATGGAAATTAATTTGAACACTGCCTTGATCCTAAAATTGAGGTTTGATGTTGATTAAGGCTTTCATTGATAATATGATAATCATGTTTGTATTATTTGTGATTTTATTGAGAGGGTGTTTAGTTATACATACTAGTGCTATTCGACGGTACTAACGTCCCTTTTACCGGGGGCGCTGCATTTTTAAATGGATGCAGGTGGTTCCACAGCAGGAGATATTGATCAGTGATAGCAGTGCACCTTCTTCCCAACTGACTTGGTGAGCCCCGCTTCATTCCGAGGTCATGAATATTTTGTACTTTGTGTATTCTGTTTGAGATATAGCCAGGGCCTTATTGCCGGCATTATCATTGTACTCTTATTTATCTCTAGAGGCTCCGTAGACATAGTGTGGGTTGTGTATTGGTGCTGGAAAAGACAAACTATGCTATGTTGTGGTTGTATTGTCCATTTGAGACTTTAAAAATGATGAAACTATTGAAAATGAATTGGTAATTGCAGACATGACCACTTTATTATTTAATTAAGGAAAACATATATTCTCTTTATTCATGAATGAGTTTGGGTAGAAGAAATCTAACAGGCTTGCTCGGTCGGGTTCACTCGGTTGAGCGCCGGTCGCGCTCCTCAGTTTTGGGACATGACAAACTTGGTATCAGAGCCTAAGAGTGTCCTAGGATGTCTCGGAGCCGTGTCTAGTAGAGTCCTTATTATCGGTGTATTGTCGATCACTTCTATAATTAGGATGCTACATTGGCATTTAGGAATAATAACCTTCTTTCATGTCCTTGATCGTGCGATAAAGCTGGTTGTAAGATTGTTCCTCCTTTAACTCCCGAGTTGCTCTAATTTTCAGTACATGGCACCTAAGAAGAAGGCAAGAACTGGCCAAAGAGCTAATGTCACCCCAGGAGTGACAGTTCATCCTATAATTGATGATGCTGGTGAGCACCCGAGGAGTGAGAATATTCCTCCAGCTACTACACTGCCTGACTCTAGTACAACTGATAAAACCGCACCTGTCCCTACACCTACTGAGGGTGCAACGGTCCCTCCAACTGATATATACCAGTACCACCTCCAGTTCCAGCTTCCGATTCTGGTGTTTCTGATGTTGATCTTAGGGGAGCCATATAGATGTTGGCTCAAATAATGCCTTCCCAGACCCAGAGGTCAAATGTTGTACCCACTTCTTCCAGTCAGCCAGGGGATTCTACTGGTTCCAGGGTGAACAAGTTTCTCCAGTTGGATCCTCCAGTGTTTACGGGTACTAACCCAAAGAAAGATCCCCAGGATTTCATTGATGAGATGCACAAGACTCTCTGAGTCATGCGTACTACTGAGACAGAGGCAATGGAATTGGCCTCCTACCGCCTAAAAGAGGTGGCATATTCTTAGTTTGAACTATGGGAGGAGTCCCGTGGAGAAGGGAGCTCTCCGGCGAGGTGGGGTGAGTTTGCTGATGCCTTCATTGATCATTTCTTGCCTGCCGAGACTAAGGCAGCCCGTGCTGTAGAGTTTGAGAACCTGAGGCAAGGTAGCCTGAGTGTGTGAGATTACAATATGAGATTCGCGTACCTGTCTAAATATGCTATTTACATGTTGCCCACTATGGAGACTAGAGTTCGCCGATTTGTACAAGGCCTTAGTCCCTTGGTAATTAATGAGGCTGCTACAACTGCCTTGAATTCTAATATGAACTATGGAAAGATAGTGGCATTCGCTCAAGCCACAGATACCCACAAATTATGGAACAGAATGGAGCGAGAGGGTAGTAATAAGGCCCGGTCTACGGACAACTTTGGTGGTTCTTCTGGTGGCGGCAGGTCAGCCTTCAGAGGAGGGTCGTCAGGGCAATCACAGTCCTTTGCTTAGTTTTTGGCTAGTGCACCGCCACCAGGACCCAGTCAGCAGCAGTAGTGGAGCCGTTTCAGGCCCAGTCAGGGCAACAGGGGATCCAATCAGCAGGGTCATCATGGTGGTAGATTCCAGCAGCAGAGGAAGGCCTCATGCCCTAGGTGTGGAAAGATTCACCTAGGAATATGCTACATGGACCTACCCATATGCTACGGATGCGGATTGAGGGGTCACATTCAGAGGGATTGTCGTTCGTCCCGCCAGGGTACGGGCAGGGGAATGGCAGATCCAGCCAATTTTGCAGCTACAACATCCGCAACATCTCCTCCAGCTCGAGGCACTCCAACACCTGCAGGGCGTGGTGCAACTAGGGGTGGAGCACAAAGTTCAGGAGGATCTGGCCGTTTCTATGCTATGAGGGGTCGCCAGAATTCAGAGGCTTCTCCAGATGTTGTCACAGGTATATTAACCGTCAAATCTCATGATGTATATGCTCTTATTGATCCCGGGTCCACTTTGTCATATATCACACCTTATGTTGCTATGTAATTTGGGATAGAACCAGAATAGCTTTATGAGTCGTTCTCTGTATCTACTCTGGTTGGTGAGTCTATTTTGGCCACGCGGGTTTATAGGGATTGTGTTGTCACATTGCGTGGTCGGGGCACCGTGGCCGATCTTATTGAATTGAGAATGGTCGATTTTAATGTGATAATGGGGATGGATTGGCTTTATTCATATTTTGCCAAGCTTGATTGCCGAACTAGAACTGTTAGGTTCGAATTTCCATATGAGCCAGTTATTGAGTGGAAGGGTGATGTGTAGTGCCGAAGGGTAGGTTTATTTATTACCTTAAGGCCACAAAGATGATCAACAAGAGATGTATTTATCATTTTGTTACGGACACTGATGCCGAGGCACCTACACTTGAGTCCTTGCCTGTTGTGAATGAATTTTCGGGAGTCTTTCCGGATGAACTCCCTAGGATCCCACCAGATAGGGAGATTGATTTTGGGATTGATGTGATGTCAGATACACATCCTATATCTATTCCACTCTACAAAATGGCACCGGCAGAATTGAAGGAGCTAAAGGAACTATTAAGAGATTTGTTAGAAAAGGGTTTCATTCGGCCGAGTGTGTCGCCTTGGGGCGCACCGGTCCTTTTTGTAAGAAAAAAAGATGGGTCACTGAGAATGTGTATTGACTATCGGTAGCTTAATAAGATAACAATAAAAAATAAGTACCCACTTCCAAGGATAGAAGACTTGTTTGACCAATTGCAAGGTGCTAGGTACTTCTCCAAAATTGATTTACGATCCAGGTATCACCAATTGAAGATCAGGGAGTGGGATATTTCGAAAACAGCTTTTAGGACCCGGTATGGGCATTTTGAATTTCTGGTGATGTCTTTTGGGCTAACAAATGCCCTAGAAGCCTTCATGGATCTTTGAATAGAGTTTTTAAGCCATTCCTCGACTCTTTTGTGATAGTGTTTATTGACGATATTCTTGTATATTCACAAAGTCGAGAAGACCATGCCGATCATCTCAGGGTAGTTCTGCAAACCCTGTAGCAGCACCAGTTATATGCAAAGTTTTCAAAGTGTGAATTTTAGCTTAAATCGGTTATATTCTTGGGTCATGTAGTCTCTAATGAGGGAATTAAGGTTGATCCTCAGAAAATTTCAGCTGTGAAAAATTGGCCGAGGCCTACAACTCCAACAGAGATTCGCAGTTTCAAAGGATTAGCTGGGTATTACAGAAAGTTTGTGGAGGGGTTTTCTACTCTTGCCTCTTCATTGACTAAATTGACGCAGAAGGCAATTAAGTTCCAATGGTCAGATGCTTGTGAAAAGAGTTTCCAAGAATTGAAAGCAAGATTGACTACGACACCGGTGTTGATTCTACCAGAGGGTATAGATGGATTTGTGGTATATTGTGATGCTTCAAGAATCGGACTTGGGTGTGTATTAATGCAATATGGGAAGGTGATAGCTTATACTTCTAGGCAACTAAAGAATCATGAAAAGAACTATCCAACACATGATTTAGAAATTGCGGCGGTGGTTTTTGTATTGAAAATTTGATGTCATTATTTATATGGGGTCCATGTGGATATATTCACGGACCATAAGAGCCTTCAATATATTTTCAAACAGAAGGAATTGAATCTGAGGTAGAGAAGATGGCTTGAATTACTCAAGGATTGTGACATTGATATTTTATACCATCCGGGAAGGCTAATGTTGTGGCAGATGCTCTTAGCCGAAAATTTATGGGTAGCTTAGCACACTTGGAGGCATATCAAAGGCCACTGGCCAAAGAAATTCACCGATTGGCTAGTTTGGGAGTTCGTCTTACGGACTCTAGTGAAGGAGGGGTAATTGTGCTAAATAGGGCTGAATCATCGCTTGTTGTGGAAGTCAAAGAGAAGCAATACAACGACCCATTGTTGGTACAATTAAAAGAGGGGGTTCATAAATATAAGACCATGGCCTTTTCTCTTGGCATGGATGATAGTACACTAAGGTACCAAGGGCGACTATATGTTCCAAATGTGAATGGTCTCCGTGAAAGAATTTTGACTGAAGCTCACACTACTAGGTATTCCGTGCACCTAGGTTCTACAAAAATATATCATGATCTTAAGGAAGTCTATTGGTGGAATGATATGAAGAGGAATGTGGCGGACTTTGTGGCAAGATGTCCGAATTGTCAGCAAGTGAAGGTCGAACACCAAAGGCCCGGTGGGTTGGCACAGAACATAGAAATTCTAATGTGGAAATGAGAAATGATTAATATGGACTTTGTGGTAGGATTACCACGCACTCCACGTAAGTTCGACTCGATTTGTGTGATTGTGGATCGACTCACGAAATCAGCACACTTTTTTCTGGTTAAGTCTACCGAGACAGTGGAGCAGTATGCTCAGTTGTATATCAAGGAAATAGTCAGGTTGCATGGCACCCCAGTTTCCATCATTTCTGATCGGGGAGCACAATTCACTGCTAACTTTTGGAAGAAATTTCAGCAAGGTTTGGGTACTCAGGTGAATCTTAGTACAGCCTTTTACCCGTAGACTGACGGGAAGGCAGAGCGGACTATTCAGACGCTTGAGGATATGTTGCGTGCTTGTGTTCTAGACTTCAAAGGTAGCTAGGATGATCATTTACCACTCATAGAATTTGCATATAAAAATAGCTATCATGCTAGCATTCAAATGGCACCGTTCTAGACTTTATATGGTAGGAGATGTAGATCTCCCATTGGATGGTTCGAAATTGGGGAAGCAGATTTGATAGGGCAAGACCTTGTGCATCAGGCTATGGAAAAAGTTAAAATCATTAAGGAGCGGCTGAAGACTGCTCAGAGTCGTCATAAATCATATTCGGATGTTCGTTGTAGGGATTTGAAGTTCAAAGAAGATGATTGGGTATTCTTGAAAGTTTCCTCCATGAAGGGTGTAATGCTATTTGGTAAGAAAGGAAAATTGGGTCCGAGGTATGTCGGACCGTACAAAATCATTCAGAGGATCGGTGAGGTGGCGTACAAGTTTGAACTACTACCTGAGATGTCATTAGTACACCGGTGTTTCATGTGTCTATGTTGAAGAAAGTAGTTGGAGATCCGACACTCATTGTTTCGGTTGAGATTATTGAGGTAAATGAGAAATTGACTTATGAAGAAATTCCGGTTTCTATTATTGATCGGCAAGTCCAAAAATTGAGAAATAAAGAAATTGCCTCCGTAAAAGTGCGAAACCAACAGGTTGAAGAGGCTACTTGGGAGGCCGAGGAAGAAATGAAGAAAACGTATCCTTATTTGTTTAAATGACCATGTATTTAAAGTTGTAATCCAGGAAAAAAATTATAAGACCTACTTTTTATGAATTTTGTATCATATGAACAATTGGCATTAAGGGTGTTCCTTTCTGGATATATATTGCTTATGAGACCACATTTGGTGTTGTTTTGTATTATGTTACGTCGTTGGAATACATATATGTTGTTAGGATGTGTTTCTGGGGCTATCTGACAGGTGGATAGGCCTAGTTATAAGGAAAACTCTAACGAAATGTTTGGAAATTTTGGGAATTAGTCAAATTTGGGGCTGCTCGAATGTGGTATGAAATAAACTAAGTTGCATAAGATGCTAATGACGGATTTTTACCCTCATTCGAGGACGAATGATCCCAAGCGGGGGAGAATGTAGCACCCCGAAATATTTCGAAGTACATAAGTGTAAATCCCGGTAAAATATGCAAAGAAATTAATGTTTCATGGTGCTCGGATTTTTTGGGTTGAACAATGCATCGGAAAGTAAAAGAAAATTTTTGGTGAAAAAGAGCATTTCTGCGGTCCATTATGTGACCGCAGAATCACTCTGCGGATCGCATAACGGCCGCAGAGTGAGGCAGTTAATTGGGTCAGTTGAAAGCAATTATGCGGTCGACTATGCGACCACATAAATATTATGCGGTGCATTATGCGACCACATAACATTTATGCGGACCGCATAGTGACCGCATACACAAACAATTTTTTTGATCATTTTGTCAGCAATTATGCGACCAATATGTGGTCGCATATGCGACCGCAGAACCGTTCCGGAGCTCCATTTTTGATTTTTTAAAACCCGACCCTATTTCGTTAAATACACTCTTTGGGCCATTTTTGAGACATAATCTGATATTTTAGAGTGAGAGAGAGTGCCCTAGAGTGAGAAAGTGTTCTTCAATAATTATTTTCTTCAATTCTTGCTCAAGTATTGGAAGATTAAGAAGGGAAGCTCACTAGGTCTTCATCCTAGAGGTAAGATTCTACACCCTAAACTCTAATTTCGAAATCTTCTGAAAATGGATAACTAACAAGATAATTTTTGGACATGAGAGTTGTTTATTTTACATGCATGAGTTATCAAAGGGTGTAGGAAGATTGTTGAGCTAAAAATGATAAAGATTGGGTCGTGGGATGATGGAATCCTTCATAAAAAGGACATTGAAACCTTACACACACCTAGTGTTTGATAAAATGCTCAAGTGAGCTAGAACCATGATCATCTTCCTAGTTTTGATTCAATTTGTTATATTTCTACAATAGATTAAAGTTGCTAAGAATTCCGGAATATTTAGAGTGTAAGAAAGCTCAAGTGAGGTATGTTGGCTAAACCTTTCTCTTAGAATTGAATCCCACGATATTCATGTAAATTATGTAAGTTCCGAGTGATTCATTATGAAACTGGCTATTCCGAGTAAGATTGGGTTGAAAGATATATGTTCAACAAACATCCCAAATGCTTTATTCATGTTATGTTACCAATTGAGGATGTGTTAAAATATGGGTTGTGTATTAATAATGTTTCGACTTTAAGTCAAGTTCAAATGAAGGCTATTATGCCAAATTTTGTGAAATATCTTTATGTGCCTTAGACTTTAAATTGCTCACATGTGTACTACACACCTTGATTTGAATTATATTTATTGTCAATGATGATAATGATATTTGAAATTGATAAGGTGAGCATGAAATACTGAATATGGCCAACGTGCCAAGAATGATCTTATAATTATGGCCATTAGTGCCAATAAAATGAAAAGATGTGAAAGTAATATGAAATGCTATGATTAATATAAAAAGGTTAATATCTCAAATAAGACAGCCTAGCCGGTCGGGTCTTGATCGGACACCATGCCGCACATATAGTGGTGATTGTGTTAGAAATTATAATTGAAATTGTAATTGTGGTCGATGTCCCTAATGGATAGCCTAGCCGATCGGGTCATGATCGGACTCTGTGTTAAAGACGGTGGTATTGATATTGAGAGAAATTATGGTTGATGTCTCTAATGAGATGGCCTAGCCGATTGGGTCGTGATCGGACTCCGTGCTAAGAGTACGGTGGTATTGATTTTGTGAATAATGGTATTGTGAATAATGGTATTGTGGACAATGGTATATCGATACTAAAAATCTTCCAATGTGAGATATGAAAATTAATTTGAACACTATCTTGATCCTAAAATTGAGGTTTGATGTTGATTAAGGCTTTCATTGATATTATGATAATCTTGTTTGTATTATTTGTCATTCTATTGAGATGGTGTTTAGTTATACATACTAGTGCTATTCGACAGTACTAACGTCCCTTTTGCCAGGGGAGCTGCATCTTTAAATGTCACGTAGTTGAATCAACCACAACAATCACGTAGTTGAACAAGTAGAGAAAATCCAATGTCAATCTTATATTAAACGCAACAAAAATTCATCCTCCAAGAGGTTCCATCAAACCCTAAATGAGAATTTAGCTACTCATATTTGTTTGCACAAATACAAGATTAGAATTCATAACAATGAAAATTAGGAAAAAAAGGAAAATAACATGAAGTTGAATCCTTATCCTTGCTCCAAGCGTGTTCTTGCCTCTCCAAAGTATTCTCTCCTTCAAAAAGTGGCTAACT
This sequence comes from Nicotiana otophora, assembly GCA_000715115.1. Lineage (NCBI taxonomy): Eukaryota > Viridiplantae > Streptophyta > Magnoliopsida > Solanales > Solanaceae > Nicotiana > Nicotiana otophora. Next base: position 28,310 of record AWOL01S0020348.1, read on the forward strand.
CTCATATGTATATGGTTTACAGTTGAGTTGGGGTGAATTTGGCTTCTCCTAATTCGGATTGGAAAAGTTAATTTTTTTTTGCTCCGGTCCCGGTCTAGCGAAGTGAACCTCGCTTCGCTGTCCGGGACTTTTCTGGTTTCTTCTACTCCGGTCCCGATTGGCGAAGTGAATCTCGCTTTGCTGTCCGAAACTTTTCTTTTCAGCTCTTTTTTCACCAATTTTTTTCCCATTTGATCCTTTTCGGCACAAGTTTGTTCCTACACATAAGAAACACGTAATGAGCATATTTTCACTTCAAAAGCGGTGTGAACTCCAACAACTCACACAAAAAATAACACACACACACACTCAAAACATGCACTTTTCACCCTTTATCAATAGTACACGGATTTTCGTTATACATTCTATTAATTATAAAGTAATACCTAAACTCGAGTAAGCTATACCAGTATTAGTAATACATTTGGTGTACAGTATTAGACCTTGCATAACTTATGCAGAGTTTTATACCGAAAAACAAATACTGTATTATATGAAGATTATTTAGTATTACATTTGTAATTATTTCAAGTAAAATCTAAACCAATTGGTCACTCGTTAACTTATTCAATTATGATTGTCACACTTAACTAGCTTTTATAAAAGGGAAGATATTATCTCTTTCCCTTATAATCTGAAGTATACATGGCCACACATAAATGCATGTCAAGTGTAAATTTATTCTTTTTACTAGGTGTCACGATCCAAAATCACACCTGTCATGATGGCGCTTATCTCAATACTAGGCAGGTCGACAATCTCAATAAATCACCATATCTTTTAAGTTTGAAAACATAATTAAATTCAGCGGAAGAAATCTTACAAATACATATATAAATACTCCCAAAAACCGGTGTCACTGAGTACATGAGCATCTAAATTAATACAAGGTCTGACTGATAAAATCACTGTCTGAAAATATAGAATAGCACAATAACTAAAAAGGAAGGGAGTCAAAGTCTGCGGACGCCAAGCAGCTACCTTGATAATCTCTACAGAATAAACTCTGAAATCTAGCAACCGCCGTATCCGGGAGAACCTGGATCTGCACACGAGGCGCAGAGTGTAGTATGAGTACAACCAACTCAATAAGTAAAGACTAACCTTTGGTTTGAAAGTAGTGACGAGCTCAGCAGGTACAGTCCAGTATAGAAATAATAATACAGAAATGTAGGCATGCTTTCAAGTTCAACAGTTACTCTTAGTACAAATAAAATAGATCAATTCTGAACAATGTGAGGAATATGACATCTCTGTATCTACATGCCAATGTACATACTGTATGTGATGCACCTTAGTGAAATTAAAACTCCGTGTACTCACGATCTAAAATACTCAATCACTCAGTACTGTATATGGCCAATCCAACCCAGGGAAGATCCATCCCAAATATATATGTATATGCATCAACTGAAAGTTAGTCACTCAGTACTGTATAAGGCCAATCCAGCTCAAGGGAAGATCCATCCCCGAATATCAATGATTCAGACAAGATCCATGTCCAGGGAAGATCCATCCCTCAATATAAATACTTCGGGCAATATCCATCCCTCAATATAAATGCTTCAGGCAAGATCCATGCCCAGGGAAGATCCATCCCTCAATATAAATGCTTCGGGCAAGATCCATGCCCATGGAAGATCCTTCCCTCAATATATATATCTATGGCAAGATCCATGCCCAGGGAAGATCCATCCCAGATATATATATCAACTACGCTCACTGTGGGGGTGCAGACTCCGGAGGGGCTCCTTCAGCCCAAGCGCTATAATAGCGAGATCCAGGCATAAATAAATAAACATAACTATTACTCAGAATCTCCAGTCTCTCGGGCTCTCAATAGCATGAAAAATCAACCCGACATGATGATATGAAGTATCAATGAATGACAACAGAGACTGAGATATGATATGCCGGTGATAAATGTGACTGAGTACAGAATTGTAAATTTAAACAATTAATTCAACAACAATATGACCCATGTGGGTCCCAAAATATATCGGGGTGTAGCCTAAACATGATCTTTAACATGAGTCTTAGCTCAATTTCTCTAACACGTGGAGGATATGAGGATAATGACATTTATTTAATTATGCAATTCCACGGAATCAATTTAAGTCACAATTTTCATGATGTACACCCACACGCCCGTCACCTAGCATGTGCGTCATCTCCAAACAATTCATACAACACAAAATTCAGGGCCTCAGAACCAAGTTTAGAAGTGTTACTTATCTCAAACTGTGTAATTTCTTACTCTGCTATGCCCTTGCCTCTAGAATTTATCTCCGAAAGCCTCGTATCTAGCCACAATTAATTCGTTTCAGTCAATACAAATTATAGAAATCAATTCCATATGAAAATACAAATGTTTTTCACAAAAATCCGAAATATAACTCAAAATTCGCTTGTGGGGATCACGTCTCGAAATCCAACGAAACTCACAAAATCTCATAATTAATTCAATTACGAGTCCAACTATACTAGTTTCACTCAAATCCGACTTCGAATCGACATTCAAATCCCAAATATGTATTTTATGAAATTTCTACAATTATTCTCAAATTTCCATCTCAAAATACTAATTGAATGATGAAAACAATGATATATTCATGTATAGTAACCAAATCTGAGTTAGAATCACTTACCCCGATGAATTTCTTGAAAAACGCACAAAATATCATCACAAACCGAGCTCCCAACGGACCAGCGAACCTGCGAAATCACCTTTCTGCGGCCGCGAGAAGAATTCTGCGGACGACACAATTTCAAGTGCGGTCCGCACATCTTCAAGTGCGGTCCACATAATTCCTACTGCCCCAGCACTTTGGGAGTTTGCGGCCGCACTTCTGCACTCTAAAATGTGCCCTCCGCTCTTCAACTTTTCCATAACATCGTCAGAGTGCCGAAATGTACTGACTCGCTCAAAACTCACTTCGGAACTCATTCGAGCCACTGGGAACCCCGTCCGAATATACCAACAAGTCCTATATCACGATACGAATTTAGTCGAGCTCTCAAATTACATCAAAAACACATATCGCACTCCAATTCAAGCCTAATGAAAAGTAACAATTTCTAACTTCTACATTAAATACCGAAACCTATCAAATCAAGTCCGATTAAACTCAAAGTTTGCACACAAGTCATAAATAACATAAAAGACCTATTCCAATTTCCAGAATCAGATTCCGATTACGATATTAAAAAAGTCAACTCCCCGGTAAAACTTTCAAACTTAGATTTCTGGTTTAGCCATTTCAAGCCTAATTTAACTACGGACTTCCAAAAATTTTTCTGAACATGCTCCTAAGTCTAAAATGACCATACAGAGCTATTGAAATTATCAAAATTCTATTCCAGAGTCGTTTACACATAAGTCAACATCCGGTCAACCTTTTTCAACTTAAGCTTTAAATCTTGGAACTAAGTGTTCCAATTCATTCTGAAACCTCCCCGATAAGTCTCATAATTATACTTGAACACATAATAAGCAGTAAATGGGGAAACAGGCATCCCGAGAGTTAAACGACAGTCCCCGAGTTGATTTCGTCTTCTTCGACCGATGATCCCAAATTTGCAAGTGCATCGACCTCACTATTTTGTTCTCGAGGTACATGTTGTAACGCTCATTCTTTGAAACAGTGCAAATTTACCTATAGTTTGTCCAAATACCATTGCATTCTATCCTCTCGAACTTCGAAGGTTTTGTTTGCTTGATTTACCACCAGTAAAGAGTCACACTTGGCTTCAATGACTTCTTCTCCCAAGATTTTATCTAGCTCGAGTCCTGCAATCATGGCCTCATACTCGGCTTCGTTGTTAATCAACCTAGTAGTTTTAATAGATTGCCTAATAGTGCTACCCGTAGACAGCTTTAAAACGATGCCTAGCCCGGACCCCTTCACATTTGAAGCCTCATCTGTGAAAATGGTCCATACCCCCGATGATGTACCCTATTTCAACAAGAGTTCCTTTTTGACTTCGGGTACGAGGGTCGGCATAAAATCGGCCACGAAGTCCGCTAAAATTTGAGACTTTATGGCCGTCCGTGGTTAATATTAGATATCGTACCCACTGAGTTCGACGGCTCATTTGGCCAATCTGCTTGATAGTTCGGGCTGGTGCAAAACATTACAAAGTGGGTAAGTTGTTAATACACATATGGGGTGACATTGAAAGTATGGTCTTAACTTTCTAGAGGTGCTTATCAGTGCAAGTGCCAATTTCTCTAAGTGTTGATATCTGGTTTCTGCTTCTCCTAAGGTTCGACTTACATAATAAACGGAAAATTGCGTACCTTGCTCTTCTCGAACTAGGACACCACTTACTGCGATTTTCGATACTGCCAAGTACAAGCAAAGTTTTTCGTCTGTTTTTGGAGTATGAAGTAGTGGTGGGCTCGATAGATATCGCTTCAATTCCTCTAATGCCTGTTGGCATCCGGGGTCCAAGGAAAATCGTTCTTTTTGAGTAGAGAGAAAAATTTGTAACTTCGATCTGACGATCTTGAAATGATGGCGATGGCGACTTTTACAATGTCCGTCCCGTTAGCCTCTGCACGACTTTTACACTGTCCACGATGGCGATGTCTTCGATGGCGTTAATTTTATCGGGATTGATCTCGATTCCCCGATTTGATACCATGAAGCCGAGGAACTTTCCCGAACCGACCCCGAAAGCATATTTCTCAGGGTTGAGCTTCATGTTGTATTTCCTTAAAATCTCGAATGTTTCCTACAAATGAGCCAAATGGTCCTCTGCGTGCAGGGACTTAACTAGCATATCATTAATATAAACTTCCATTGATTTACCTATTTGTTCCTCGAATATTTTATTTACTAGGGTTGGTAAGTTTCTCGAAGGGCATCACATTATAACAATATATTCCATACTTGGTTACAAATGAAGTCTTTTCCTGGTCTTCCGGGTTCATTTGGATTTGATTATACCCGGAATAGGCGTCGAGAAAAGTAAGGACCTCGTGGCCGGCCGTGGCATCAATCATGCGATCGATGTTGGGCAGCGAAAAAGAATCTTTGGGGCATGCCTTGTTTAAATCCTTATAATCTACATACATTCTAAGTTTGTTCCCTTTTTTAGGGACTACAACTACATTGGCTAGCCATTCGGGATATTTTACCTCCCGAATGGACACTATTTTGAGAAGTTTAGTTACCTCATCCTTTATGAATGTGTGTTTTACCTCGGACTGAGGTCTTCTCTTTTACTTCACCGGTTTGAACTTAGGGTCCAGGCTTAGCCGATGCATCGTTATATCCGGTGGGATCCCTGTTATATCTAAATGGGACTAAGCAAAACAGATTATGTGAAGACATGGGCCACAAACTTGGGCATTTGCTTAGACTAGTAATTATTTGTATTTATCTATTAGTTTAGATTTCGGTTCCTGACCCAATGTATATAAAGGACTTGATTTTCTATAATATATGGACAATTGTCATATTTTCGCACGAAATAAAAATATATTTTCTCTCAACTCTTTATTCTTCTCTATTCAAAACCCTAGATCATTTTCTTCTAATTTCTGCTTCAATCTTAATGTTGACATAGTATCAGAGTAAAGATCTTGCTTTGTTTCATCATCCTCTTTAGTCTGGTAGTACCCTCACTCTGTTTCGTTGAGATTTTTATTTTCGTCTGGTGATCGGAATCGGCAAGGTTTTTATTTGTTTGGCAAGTTTTCTCTCTTCTCTGGCAGGTTATCTTCTGGATTTGGTCTATTCAATGTTTTTGGTGACATTGCTAAATCCCTATCGAATCTAGGGTTTGTCAAGCCTCTATTTTTTGATTTGGTGATATTAGAGAAGTTTTGTAGCTGGACCAAGCTGCTTATTCTCGTTGTTCGTCTTATTCTTGACGGTTGTTCTTCTTCCGGTTGCAAGAAAGTCAGGTATTTTCGTTCCTCTTCTGATTTGCATGATACTTGTTTGAATGTCTCTATCTCTTAATTGCTCTATTTTGCTATGAATCCAACTGATTTTGATGTTAATAGTGGCTCCACTAGACGTGAGGCTTTTGAGTTTACTCCTAAAACCTCAAGTCCTCTTTTTGTTATTTCCTCTGATATACCTGGTCTTCCCCTGGTTGTTGTCCTATTTTTTAGTTCCAATTTCGGTAGCTGGAGAAAGAGCATGATTGTATCTTTGTCATCTAGAAATAAAATTGCCTTTATTGATGGTACTCTACCCAAATCCCTTGCCAATTCTCTTGAATCCAAACAATGAAATAGATGTAATAATATTGTTATTTTCTGGTTAACTAGTTTTCTGTCTTCTGATATTACTGAGACTATTCAGTATTCTGACACATCTGAAGATATATGGAAACAACTAAATAAGGATATGGAACTGTAGATGACACTAAGGTCTTTGAAATTAAGAAAGAGCTGGCCTCTACCATTCAGAGTTCTTTTGATATTGCCTCTCATTTTATCAAATGAAAGAAATCATAGGTTGAGTTAAGGGTCATACGTCAAATTATGGTAATACTTGCATTTCTGCTTCTAAAGCTAGTATTCTAAAGGAAGAAGAGCAGGGTGGGGTACATCAGTTTTTTATGGGACTGAATGACAACTATGTCAGTGTTAATTATAACCTAGTCATGATGTAGTCACTCCCATCCCTAGACAATGCCTATAATATTTGGCTTCAAGATGAGAGGCGGAGGCAAGTCAATCCATTCTCTCACTTTAGCTCTGAATCTGCTTCATTCACTATCAACTCTACCATACCTTCTCAGTTCTATCCCCCTCAGAAAGCACTATCCTTAAAGGGTGAACTTTGACCCAAAAAGAGCAGCTCTGTTTTGAAAATACTTCAAGAAATATGGTCAATTGATTAACAAATGCTACAAATTACATGGGTTCCCACCTCACTTCAAGTTCATCAAGGGTTGAAAGCATGCTGCAATTGTTGAGGTTGAATGGTCTCCCTTCAATAATAAGTCATTTACGTATGTGCTAGTCCAACAATCCTCTTATCAGTCTAACTCTGCCTTTTTGGTTCTTGGGTTGACCAAGGAGCAATACACCTAGCTAATGTCTATCATGTAACACATTCATATGTCAAAGTCTTTCCCTCGCTCCAGTCTTATTGCATCTCCCAATTTGGCTGGTAATATTTCTTTAGCTGGTTGTGTAGAAGTGTCTTATAGTCCTTCATTGTGAAGTAGAGTTGCTGAACATAGTTGGATTTTGAATTCTAGAGCTATACATCACATGACTACACATAAAGATATTCTTTCTAATATTTAGCCTCTAGTTGTTCCTTATAGTGTTACCCTTCCCAGTGGTTACAATGTAAAGGTTACTTATATAGGTTCTCTCACTTTCTTTTCATTTACTTTGCATCATGTGTCGTTTCTCCCTACTTTTCAATACAATCTTATCTCTATTTCTCAACTAGCTATCCAACTATATGATTTGAATTTAATTTACCTCACTTGTATGTACTCTACAAGCCCCTTTACTAAAAAGGACACTGGAAGTTGGTAAATTGGAGCATGAAATTGCAGACTTCTAATGTCTCCAACTCAGTTTAATCCTATTGATTCCAAATATTGTTCTTTAGTTTTTGCTGCCTTACTATCTATTTCATCTGATAACTGTCATTGTAAATCTCATTTTATTGTTTCTGCATCATTTTGATATCATTAAAGAGGTAGTCGGACATATTCCTTTTGTTAGAATGAAAGATATTGCTGGTATTCCTTGTAAATTTCTTCTAAACATTCATTTACCTGCTCTACTTGTCATGTGGCTAGATAACCTAGGTTTTCTTTCCCCGATAAATGCATTAAGACTTCTTATATTTTCAAACTTATACATGTGGACACTTGGATGCCTTATTCTACACCTACTTATAATGGTTTTAAATACCTTCTCACCATTATTGACGATTTTACTAGGGCTACATGGACTCATCTCATGGGTTCCAAAATTAATGATTTTCCTTTACTTCAAACTTTTATTGCCATGGTTCAAACTCAATTTCAGACCAAAGTGTAGTCCATTAGAAGTAGCAATACATTGGAACTTGGTTCTAGTAATCTCGGTGTCCAACATTTTAGAGGCCAAGGGATAATTCTCCAAACTACTTGCCCACATATACCTCAATAGAATAGTGTTGTAGAGAGAAAACATAAATACATGTTGAAAACATCAAGGACTCTTCTTTTTCAATCTAAGTTGCCTATCAGATTTGGGGGGAGGGGGGGGAGTGTGTACTTACTGCCACATGCCTTATCAACAGATTTCCTTCTAAGTTGTTACATGATAAATCCCGTTTTGAATTTTTAAATGGTCATGCACCCACTTATGCTCATTGAAACCTTTGGTTGTATTTATTTTTACACAATTACCAAGTGTCATAGGGATAAGGTTTAGCCTAGGGCTGACCCTTATGTGTTCATTGGCTATCCTCTTGCCAAAATGGGTTACAAGCTCTATAACTTGTCTACTAAGCAGGTTCTTGTTTCAAGGGATGTCACTTTTCTTGAGCATGTTTTTCTATTTGACGAATGTGTAACTTCTTCTTCTTTGCCTCTCCATCTACTATTCTTGTTTACTTTTTTATTCTTTTGATTATGCTCCCACTTCTTCTCCTACTCCTCCATATACCTCTTCAGTTCCCACTTCTTTTTTGTGTCTATCTACTTCTACTTCTCCATCCTCTTCCTCTCATATCCCTGCTTCTCCTTCCTTTTCTGCTCTTTCTGAGCCTCCATGTCTTCAGGCTCCCAAAAAGTCTTCTAGAGATCATTATTTACCATCACATCTTGCTAGTGATGTATGTGACCTTTCTCCTTCCCTAAATGGATCTAGTTCTTTATCGTTTGTTGTTCTATGGTCTACTAATAATGTTTTTATGAGAATGGCATTTGAGGCACTTGAGGCTAAAAACACTTGGGTTGCCTGAAGGAAAAAATTTCATTGACTGCGAATGGAACATAAAGTCAAATATAAAGCTGATAGTGGCATGGTTGTGAAAGGGGGCACTTAGGTGGAAGGGATAGATTTTAATGATACATTCTCCCCTATCATTAATTCTATACTATCAAGTGTCTTATGGTTATGGCAGTTAAAAGAAAATGGTCGCTCTTTTAACTTGATGTTAATAATGATTTTTTGCATGGTGATTTGGATGAAGAGATATACATGAAGTTGCCCCTTATCAAATGTTGAGTCTATTTCTAGTTCTTCTTCCCCTTTGGTGTGCAAGCTTCAAAAATTATTATATAGTTTGGGGTACCTTCAAGGCAGTGGTATGCCAACCTTTCTCAAGCACTGTGCTCTAAAAGTTTTGTTCAACTATGAATGATTACTCACTGTTTGTCAGGCATTCTTCCTCCTCTATAGTTCTTATTGTTGTTTATGTAGATGATATCATCTTGAATGAAAATGATGATTCTGAAATTGCTTCTTTAAAGGGTTTTTTGGATATCTAGTTTAAGATTAAAGATCTGGGTACTCTCAATTATTTTTTGGGTATTGAGGTTGCACATTTTGCTATGGCTTCTTCTTCATCATCACAAGTTCATTTTTGACCTATTGACTGAATATAAATGTGCTGATGTAACTCCTGTTAGTTGTCCTTTAGATCTGAATGTTAAGTTTAAGGCCGATGTAGATGGGTTACTTTCTTCTCCTGAATCTTATCGCAACCTGATTGAGAATTGAATTTTCTCACTCATACGCGACCAAATTTATGTTATGTTGTGCAATATTTGAGTCAATTCTTCTAAACCCCTCGTCTTCCTCACATGGCTTCTGCTTTACACTTGTTGCGCTGCCTCAAGGGTACATCTGATGTTGGTGTGTTCTTTAATAAATCTTATGACTTGTCTTTGTCTGGGTTCTGCAATAGTGATTGGGCTTCTTGCCATGACACTCATTTGTCTGTCTCTGGATTTTGTGTATTTTTGGGTGATCTCTTATTGGGTGCAAGTCTAAGAAACAGTATACATTCTCTTTATCTTTAGCTTAGGCTAAATATCGTGCTATTGGAAAGTTGGTTGCTGAATTGACATAGATGGTCTATTTATTGGCTGATTTTGGTGTTTTTGTTGATGCTAACATCCCTATTTTTGTGACAATCAGGCTGCCATTCACATTGCTCGCAATCTTATCTTCCATGAATGCACGAAACACATTGAACTGGATTGACATTTCATTTGTCACAAGCTTGTTGAAGGTCTAGTTGATCTACATTATGTTTCCACTTCTGCCCAACCGGCTAATGTGCTCACCGAGCCCCTCACTGGTGTTCAATCGTTCTATGTTGTCCAAGTTGGGGGTTATATCACCCCCAACTTGAAGAGGGGTGTTAGACCTCCTACTTTACATGGAAAGACTAATTGGAGAAGGCTCAGCCTGATATGAAGACATGTGCTACTAACTTGGGCCTTTGTATAGATTAGTAATTATTTGTATCTGTTTATTCATTTAGATTTCGGGTCCTGGCCTAATGTATATAAAGGATTGGATATTCTAGAATAGATGGACGATTATAATTTTTTCACGCAAAATAAAAAAATGCTTTCTCTCAACTCTTTCTTCCTCTCTATTCAAAACCCTATATCATCTTCTTTTGATTTCTGCTTCAATCCGAATGTTGACATGACGCGAACAAATTTTAACCAAATTCTTTTTTCGCATGTGTGGCTATACTTGTAGAAAAAATTAAATTAATGATAAACTATCTGCTTCAATCCGAATGTTGACATGACGCGAACAAATTTTAACCAAATTCTTTTTTCGCATGTGTGGCTATACTTGTAGAAAAAATTAAATTAATGATAAACTATCTGCTTCAATCCGAATGTTGACATGACGCGAACAAATTTTAACCAAATTCTTTTTTCGCATGTGTGGCTATACTTGTAGAAAAAATTAAATTAATGATAAACTATCTGCTTCAATCCGAATGTTGACATGACGCGAACAAATTTTAACCAAATTCTTTTTTCGCATGTGTGGCTATACTTGTAGAAAAAATTAAATTAATGATAAACTATCTGCTTCAATCCGAATGTTGACATGACGCGAACAAATTTTAACCAAATTCTTTTTTCGCATGTGTGGCTATACTTGTAGAAAAAATTAAATTAATGATAAACTATACGAAGCAGTACTTTAGATTGATAATTGAATTCAAATGTAATTGAATTACTTTGAAATAAATTTTAATTTATAGATTACATTCGAATACTAGCTATTAAACAGAGTATATGATATAAAGGAAAAATTCTAAACCAAAAGTTAAATCAGTGATAAATAAAAAAAAATGCGCTTAATCAAATTTCGATAATAATTCGACTTATTAAATTTATTTATTTTAATTACATTTCATCTCACCAGAAAATAGTTCAAGTTATCATCTGACAAAAATTTGTTGTTCTGCATAAAGAATAACAAAATTACATTTTATAAGAGTTGCTATTACCAAACAAATTTCCAATTATTAAATTAATATATTAATATTTAAGTTAACTAATTACTAATTTACTTTGTACAACAAGACTCTACGATCAAACGGAGCAAAATCGAATTGAACCAAGCTTTGCCAGAGGCAGACCGAGCCAAGATTTGACTTCAAGCTGATTTGAATTTTGACAAAGTGAATCAAGTCAAACCAAGCCCAACTCTTGTTAAATCCAAGTCTATAGGCCATTGAGTTGTTTAAGTATTCATTCTTAAGTAGTCTTTGAATATGCAAGATATCATCTCTAATAGTAATTCATAAGTGTGCTATATGGGTTGTCTAAATAGCGTGGCAATGCCACAGATATGCAGGCAGCATCACAAGTGCCAAAGGGGTCCCTCTCCGAAACCAAAAACTAAACTGTGACTTGTATCTTCCACACAACTCTTTCCTCGTCTGGACATGCTCCTTTATGCCATTGTTGCTATCTTGTTTTTAGGCAGTCACCAAGCATTTAAACATGCCAATACGCAATAACACAACTTCTTCGATTTGTTGTGGTGCATCTGGCCAAATCTTTTTTTCATGCACTTGTGATATTTTAAAATAAGTTATTATACATGTGTGAAGCAAAAGATGCAATTAGTTCCTACTTTCCTTTCCCCGGTTACTCCAACATTATTCTAACTAGAAAAGAAAATTTAAAACGACAATAAGTATCAATAATAATAATAATAATGTGAAAGATGAAGTGTGCAAAAAGGTTAGTACATATAGAAACGCAATCGCCAGAGAGGAAGAAGTAAAAGATAAAACGCAAACTTCAATTTTTCCTTGAGAAGTAAGAAGTAGGAATTATCATCTAGGACCAGGATCAATTCAAAATTCGATGGTTCTTCATCAAACATAAATTTTCCAAGGAAAAGGTCCAAACTGCCACAATACTATCCTAGTTGTCAGCAAATTGTGTACTTGCTCCAGCGTGAATTGGTTCCGGACTGTACGTCCAAATTCTTCTATAAAAAGGCTATATGATTCAGAATTACTCTCAGGCTGGAATTCTACGAGACAAACACAGACCTTTTCGACTTACAAGATATAAAAAGGAAAATTTATTTCTTTGTTGAACAACTACTGTTTCTTTCCAGCTCTTCAGGCAGAGACAAACATTGAAAATCATCTGAACCATCAAATTGCAAATATACGCATTTAACTTTTTTTCAGGCTTTCAAAATCATAGTCAAAGAAAAGCCTCTCAAAAAAATGAAGTAGAATTACCTTTTAGACCAAAGCTGAACAATAAATTCAGAAACCTCTTTTTCCTTGCCTTAGTACTACAAAAAACTTATGAACTGGCTTCTCATCCCTTATTGTTCCACTTACGATCCGTCTTCCATATTATCCACTCGACTAGAAATGCAGAAACGTGAGTTACTTTTTTAAAAGTCTCAGACTAGTTGTTATCAAATCTTTCGTTAAGAATTTCACAGCTGTTATAAGAACCCGATCATTAAGAAACTTATCCACATCTTATGTTGTGTACAATTTTTTATAGGAGGCTTCTGGGATTAGGCTTCTAACCAATTCAATAAGATTTCTCATTTCACGTGGTACCAAAGCTAAAGAGAGAAGAAGACTCACTCAGAAAAGAGAAAATACATCCAGCAATCCACACCCAAACCCATAGGGTGGGTGG
>AWOL01S0020348.1:44284-54642 GCA_000715115.1 Nicotiana otophora
TGGGGGGTGGGGTCACAATTCCTCTCCCTGAAGGCTTACTGCCACATTAAGCAATCTGTCAAGAGCAAACTCCAAGTGTTCTGCGCGCTTGACGATGTTCTAGTTTCTTTGATCAGCAAATCTTGATGATGTTATTAAGCAAAAATGTTTCCCTAAAAGTATAACCTATAATTAAATCAAACAGCTGCTTCTCTCTCCCCGTCATCAACTTTTTCCTTAGTTATGGCAATTGTATTGAACAACTCTATGGTACAGACCATTCAGGAGTCGTATACCTCAATCAAAATTATCAATTTTGACAGGAGTAATTTCATCTGCTACTTCAAAATGTCCCACTAAACGTGCAAAGAACACCATTTGTTGTTCAAGCGTGAATTTAATATTTTCAGCCTGCATATGACGAAAGAAATCAGCTAAATTCCTCCAAGGCGGACAGACAAAAATTTATCCCCAAGTCTGGAAAATGATGCATACCCTACGGAAACCATGCTGTTCTCCTTCATATTCAACAAGTGCAACAGGCAACCCTTTCTCCTTCAATGCCTGGTAGATTTTGCGTGCTTGATCAGGGGAAACGACCTGCAACAGGAGCTAAAAACTTAATTCTACCAACAAGCAACAGTCATTACAAACAGAGGTGATTGCTTGATTACTCTCCTTCCCATCATCATGTTGTTTAAAGAAGAGGCAATACTTTTTAGCTGTTTTAAAGATGCAACTATACCAGCCAAATATCCAACACTTATGATGGACAAGGCAAAAAAACCATGCACCAGAGTTCGGTGCAAGCTCCATTTATCAAGTGAATGCTATTGCATCAAAACAATTTTTCCGGATACATGCTTACTTAGTCTCAATGAACATGAATAAAAGGTTTAAGCACGTACCCTTTCTGACATGTTTACTAGACCATGCATAAAATACAGAAGGATATCCAAAGAAAGCGTAAATATGAGAGAGCGAGTTCGCCCACGACTAAAGGAGGAATGTCAAATCTTTATGGGGAACAGAAAATTGGGGGGAAAGATTTATGTAGACAATTCTTCAATAAAAAAATGACACAGACAGGAGAATTATGACATTAAAAGGGGCAAGCTGTGCTTGCCTTGTCCTCCAGTCCTTGAAATAAAATAATGGGACTGGAAAAGCGATTTACGAAATTGATTGGCGACCTCTCAAAATATGCCTTCTCATCCCCTGCAATGATTAAAAAAGGCTCAACACATATAGATCAACATAGATCAGGGGAAAGACTTTAAGCAAATGTATTGTCAACATTTATCGATTTGGTTATTACCAACTAGATTGTCAATATAGTGAGATTCGAACTTGTGAGTTTCTGCTCTCAGCAATTGCAGATCACCAATCTGATTAACAAAAGATGAGGACATAAAGCACTGAAACTAAAAAAATGGATTTGATACTTGAGGAGCTTTGAATTATACAAGTAGACATATGAACCAAACTGATGCCTGATCCGTGTGTCTAATTAATCAATCACATGCTTTTCCACACAAAGATGATCATCTAAGATAACAGAATACCACATAAAGGCACTAACCTTAACTTAAAGTATCATATTTTTATGATCAGTTTAAGGTTGCAAGTGCAAGAGCACACAAGATATGTGAATACAATATTACTTATCAAAAACAAACTTTTTGATTCACTCACACCATACAAGGAAGCTCCAGCCTTGAAAACATCTTTAAATGCTAGTGCAGCTAATGTTGTATAACCACCAGCTGAACTCCCTGTAATACAAAGTCTTTCACCGTCAACCCTTCCACTGTCAACCTGAACGAACAAACTAATTTACCATGACTTACAAAATCTATAGCAGCATTAAAGGAATATAAGAGAATTAGTGCTGATGTTACCAAAAATTTGGTACAATTGCAACAGTCGTTGACATCCACAATTCCCCATTTTCCCAACAGTCTCTCTCGATATTCTCTGCCATAACCTTCATATGAGCCAAAGACGAGAATATTAACCGACTTAATAGTAGCTAACTAGTCTACCACTTTGTTCTACTCCATCCTGATCCTTTGGCCGCTTTCTTTGCTTTTTCTACCAATATAAAGTACTGAATTCTTTCATTTTGTATATTTTCCTTTATACATATCTATAAAGTTCTGATTATCAGTCAATAAAAGCAGGAAACGATGTTCCCTCAAAAAGTTGAAACTCTCAAAATAGTCCCCTACTCAAGAAACAATATAGAAAGAATAGCAAGAAAAAGATGGAAGGAGTCAAAGGGCCATTGGAGTACCAGTGCTTCCACCATAATTCACATCCACATATGCCCAACCACGACTGGTCCAATATTGAACACTAAGATTTAAGCATCCCCGTGCTTCAGCTGTAGGACCTCCTGTATCATCGTAAAATAAACATTCACATCTCCTACAGAAACCAACTAATCTCAGTTTTTTAACAAAGATAAGCTATCGAGCATAAGCAGTTCTAATGAGGGGAAAAATAACCATGACTTCGCATGAGCAATGGAGGTTTTTCTTCGTGACTGGCTTGATAGTTGGGGTTTGTCGGTGGATAAAAGTATGCATATGCACTTTGACCCGGGATATCTGTTGGGAACTTCATCAACTCCGGCCAACTGTAGTACGACGTATACATCTCACTAATAGATGATGACGACCACATAATCTTGAAATCAATTACTTTTGTTCTCTCATCATCCAAAGTAATCTGCAAAAATAACAGAAAAAATGATAAAGAAATGATCTGGAACAGATATTTAAATACTGTTTTTAAAATTTCAAGCAACCAGAAGGTCTGTCTAAATTTTGAGTAGAAGATTGGAGGGCAGAACCTTAGCTATTGACGATGGATGAACAGCAGATGATCCTTCCACATACAAGCTATGAACCCCAGAAGTCTGTTTAGGTTGATAAGGGTATTTATCAAGACCAGCGCAAGAGTAAAAACCCATAAAGGATATTAAATGCAGCAACTACATCTTATGCTAGTAAGATCTTACAATGTTGTTTATATCTGTGAAAGGAATGTCAAGCACTGATATTTTGCCCTGGGTAACATCCAGAACTCCGAGATATGACTTCCCATTCTCCCTGCACATATTTTTTCTAACTAGATAAGATGAACTACATCAATTTTCCTCCAGAACAGTTCTCTTTCCCTGAGTCAGGAGAAAGGGGGAAGCGAGACACCATATAAAGAGCTCCTTTGTCACCAAAGCAATCAGCATAAAAGCATTATAAGTTTCAACTATCATGATACACAACAAAAATTTAAAATAGCAAACTACTTATCAGCTTGACCTGTAACTGCAGGCAATTAAAGTATTTTGGCTGTGGTGCTCAAGAAAGTCATAAGACTTCATCCCAAATATCCATAAGGGTCTTGTAAACTCAGCATCGAGGGAGTAAACTGGTAACACCTCATTAGAAGATTCTACCTGTCAAAAAAATAAAACAGGCCAATCAAGTCTACTGTCTCAAGTACAAGCACAAGCTCGACGCCAAAGACAGTAACAAGATAGTGTCACAGATAATTTCATTGTTTTTCCACATAAATGGTGAATCTTTGATACGTATTCCAGAGCCAATATCCAGAACCATAAAATAACATGAAAATTGACAGGCAAGCTGTGCAGGTATTGAAATAAGCAAAGATTGTGTTTCTTTTTCACTTTCACTCTGTATTGCATCACTTTGGATTAACCTTTTGGCATATGGGGTCCCTAAAGTGGGATTAAGGTTAGCATGGAAAGGGTAAGGTGATTTCTCTCTCATTTTTATCATGCAAAAAGCCATGTACAAGTAACATGCTTTACATTTTCCATCTTAATTGGTGGTTCAAAGGAGGGATTGAAAGTGACACATTTATGTGGAGATTAAGGTAATTTCTGTTACAAGCAAAATGATAAGGACTAAGGTAGAGTTGGTGGCCCATTTAGAAATCATATCTTTTATATTCTTAAAACTGCAGAATCTAGTTAAATGAAAAAGCTTAAACCTGAAAACATCAGAGTTTTAACCATTTCAATGTTTTATTAATGCGACTTCACAACTTCTCTGACAAGAATGTGGTTAATAAAGGGCCAGACTGAAGGTTCCCTACAGTTTGTAATGCCATGGAATTCAATGCGAGAATGCAACATCTGCCAAGTATCCACAACTTTAACAAGTCAAAAACACTAGGGTCAGATGGAAGTAAAGAGAAAAAGTAAACATGTTTAGGCTTAGAACTCAAAGAAGATGAGATCATTATTAAGAAAGTGTTTAAGCAGCTAGTTCCAATCATACCCCAGAAAAGAAGTTCAAGTTCAGCCACTAGACAAGACAGAAGATAGATATAAGAAGTTCACCTTGAGACATTAGGCACAACAGAAGATGTATATATATACTATATTAAAAGCACGACGGCCCTTAGCGAAATATCGTTCGCCTTTTTTACCCTTCTAAAATAGAGTTTACGCTAGACAATATAGTCATTTAAATTATTTTCTTAATACTTAGGAATAGACATTTATTTATTTTCCTAATATTTAGGACTAAACTTGTATATTTATTAGGAAAACTATTTTTTTTAGTACACAAGGGATAACCTATTTTAAGTGTGTTCTCGCTAGGATTCCTATGCAAACTTCCAATCCCTACTATCCTATAGCGTGAAACTTTTCCCTCCATAAACCCTAAGAAGTCTTCTAAAACATCACGACATAGCATAAATAATCTTAATTCTAAAAAAATAAAATTCCCACATGTTAGATAGACATAATTAACTTCATAATTATGAGCAGTTTCTTCCTCTAGATACTAACAAATCCAAATATATCATGAACCCTAAACAACGAGCATTTTTTTTTGTTGAAATAAATGTTCACAAAGAATAAAAATAATTGTTGATGTTCTAGAAAATAATTCTATCTAAAAACTTATCAAAAAATTAAATATAGCAAAAAACATAAATATTTAACACATCTAACAACCTAAAAGTTTGTAGAATGAGTTATATACAGTTAATTGTCACATAATTAAAGTTGATCGAAATATTAACTTTTATACCTATTAAAAATTAAATTATTTCTTCAAAAATAAGTCTACATTTAATTTTTTTACATATTTGTATTGAAGAATTTGCCTAATATTTAGAACTTTAAAATCAACAAAAATTTAACTGAAATTAAACTGATAATTTTGAATGGAATTTGATTTAAGGTCTATATCCGCACAAAAAACGTTTTGAAATGAAATGTGATCACATTATAATATGTTTTTTCATTGTAAGTATACACATAAGTTTAATCTTTTTAAAAAAAAATAATATCATAAGTTACTCAAAGTCAATTATCGGTAATTGTCTACTGTAGTAGTGAGCCGGCGACATATAAAAAAAGATATAGATTTGGGATCAACATATATATTTTTAGAAAGTTATACATTTTAATTTTATTTTTATTATGTGATTTTTAAATAATATTTACTTATTGACATGGGGAACACGCGCGTACCCTAAGACTAGTATAATAAATATACAACAGATGGCAAAAGATTTAATCAGTATGACATCACATGAGATGAGGACTTACCCATTTGTAGATATTCCAAAACCCACTTTTCCTGTCGGTTACAAAGAATAGTTCTCCTGCACCCCAAGCATAGCAAAGCAATGCAAGGAACATGTTAAGAAATCAGTCTTAGCATATTGTAAGCCTAGAGTTGATCATGAAACAACATATAAAACAATCCAAATCACATCGTAGGAATCATAATCTTACAGTTGAATACTACGGCATATTGAACTCGGTATTATCAGAGTACATCTATTTTAAACTAGGAACCCCTTCAAAGGAGCAACAATTTGCATCACCAAACATTTCAACATCTTTCTAGCATGTGATATAAGTTGTAAACTACATATCTTTGAGAAAGTGAAATTTCAAAATGATATCTCTGTGGTGTGGCCTGCTGAAACCAAATAAATTTAAAATCTCTGTTAATAAAGTAGTAAACTCGATACAAGATATTAAAAAGCATTTTAAAAAGAAGAAAAATAGTTAAGAAACAACATATTTATCGACATTTAGGCATGCATAAACATATCGACTCGTGAGAGTTGAGAGCCAAAATAGTTGGTGGAGTAAAAGTTGAAAAGGAAAAACAATCCTTATAGAGAAATTGAGGTTGAAGCATATATCAGATAATCATGCATAGATCTCTGATTTTTAATAGAACTGATTTTTATTAGAACTGATTTATAATATTTCTCAATAAGACTAATTCTGTAAACAGAAAAGGATAATTTAAGGTTTATATAATGCATATGTTGGCAATTTATTCACTAAAGATTGAAAAGGAAAAACAAACAATAACAATTTTTTGCACGATCTACATCATTGTTTTTATCAGGTAAGGTAACATAGAAGATCTATATCATATTTCATATATCTATCTATAATTACTCAAGTTGACAGAAACCACCAAGTATTTAGAATCTCATATTTTTTTTAGATAAATTTAGAATCTCATATTTCCTTACACAATTTCTGGTGAATATGAGATAACAGGATGAGAAGTCGGGCAGAAAAGAGGTTGGCCAATTAGGCCTCCAGAATTTACTGCTTTACTGCTTTATGGCTTTTGGGAAAGCCCCCTCTTCTATTATTGAGATAATTCAACGTGAAATTGAGCAAAATATAGGATTTCTGGGCATACTTTGGCTTATGCTCAGCCGAAGTATGAGGCAGTTCGAGTAAGCAAACACTAAGAGGTCGTTTGGTACGCAGACTAAATTATCCCCGGATTATAGTGCTGGGATTATATCTCTAGACTAATTTATCCCACCTGAGAGGTGGGAACAAGTTTGATGGGATAAGGTGGGATAAGATGAGATATCCAGGATTAAGTCTGGAACTAAGCTTATACCATGTTTGGTTGACGGTATAATTTTATCCCGAGATAAATTTATACCATCAACCAAATATGGTATAAATTTAGTACCATACTTTATCCCACCTTATCCCGCGTACCAAACGACCGCTAAGGCTTTTGAAAAATGTTCAGCATTAGGAAAAATAGAGCCTTTCAACATTGTGAGAAGTGGCGTAGAGCAGCAATAGAGGAGGTGAAAGAAACTGAGTAAAGAAAAGTTGGGAACTATATTTTACAGGGAAAACAAGAGAAATTGTTCCAACTCAGTGAAGTCGTCTACTTTGTTCTCTCAAGCTAAAATACAAGCTTATTTAAATACTCCCTCTGTTTCAAAAAGATTGGCACTATTTCCATATTAATCTGTTTCAATAAGATTAACACCTTTCAACATTTCCTTAATAAGAAGCATTTATAGCCACACAAGTGATGTGACAGGTTTCAGACCACAAGTTTCAAAAGTTTTACAGCCACACAAATGCTACGGCTTATTTAAGACCACATATCTCAAAAGTCTTCTCTTATTAAAGTTTGTGCCAAGTCAAACGAATACAATCTTTTTGAAACAGAGGGAGTACTTGTTTAAAGCAAAAGAACATGGCTCAATTATCAAACTGCTGAAGCTTTTTGCAGGCGAATAAGAAATACTAAAGAATACTAGCTCTAACTGTAAATCGATCAACAGTACACACCATTTTTTCTACAACCTTTCTTGGATAAATGAGATGAAGAATTAGTTAAAAGCTAATAACATTTCCAAAATTGTACAAAATGAAGAGTCATTCCTTTGTTTGTTGAAGAAGAACTTTAGTTAGTCCAAATTGCAGAGTGTACATAAACTGGAACATCCCCAAATTGGTTGGATCGCTTTGTTATAAGTTATGCTTCAGTGTCCAAGACTTGCCCCAACTTCTCCAATGCTTCAGTGTCCAGGACTTGCCCCAGTCTCTCCCACAACAAAAGGCTTGACCCTCCAAGCCCCATTTTCAGATATAAAGGACTCAAATTCCAATTTATGTTACCAAAGGCCAATAATAGTCACTCAAGCACAGGAACTGATTTCTAATATTTCTCTATCGAGACTAATCTGGAAACATAAAAGGATAAAGTAAAAATTATACTATGCATATGCTGGCAATTTCTTCAAGCATACCTTGAGAAGACCATCGGGGTTCAGTTGGAGACTCCACAAGAATAGGATCACCGCCAGCAACACAAATGCGTTTTTGCACATCCCTAGGGGAAAGTCGAAGAAAAGCAGTGATGTTCCTCATATACCAGCACTCATTTTTTGTTAGTTTGGCAAATGGTTCGCATAGAAGGAAGTTGTCTCGAAAGATCCACAAATCTTTGGCACTAATACAGACTTAGCAAAAAATAAAGCACAATGGAAGAGAAAAATCCATATAGGTGATACTTACTAGTTGCAAACAAGTTTTAGACTTGGTAAAAAATTTCCACTATTATTATTATTATTATTATATTTTTTTTCACTTTTATTTTATTTTATTTTGGTAATGATGATGATATGAGTTGAGCTAAATGAAAGGATTCATATCGCTGACCCCAACTTGTTTGGGACTGAGGCATAGTTGTTTTGTTGTATTTGGCAAATGGTGATAAATTATACAGGCATGAACAGGATGTCATCTCAAGGTGAATGTCTCCTTGTTGGTAGGAGTGGAAGTGTGTCTTATGGTTGTGCAGGTATATCTGTGTTTGTGTGTATGTGTGCATGTATATGCACGTGTATGTGAGAAAGAGCAAGAGATTTATTAGGGGCATACCCATTGTTTGATATATAGCCAACCCAAAGCTCTGATCTGTCCCATGGCATATTTGGGTGACCCCATTCAATCCATGCCATACGTTCCCCTTTGGGGTCGATTCGAGGAGAAGCATAGAAGTCATTGCCCCCAACTAATAGCCTTGGTTCTGCATTTATGTGCCAGACAAACGGAAATATATTAAGTGGGCGTTTGGACATAAGAATTGTAAAATTCCAAAAAAAAAGTGAAATTGTTTTCAAGTAAAATGGTATTTGAAAATTAGAGTTGTGTTTGGACATAAATATAATTTGGGGCTGTTTTTGAATTTTTGTGAGTGACTGAGTAAAAATTTTGAAAAAAAGCTTTTTGTAGTTTTTCAAAATTTCGAAAAAATCCAAAATTCATCTTCAAGTGAAAATTGGAAATTTTATGGCCAAACAATGATTTCAAAAAACAATGAAAATTTTTCGAAAAAAAATAAAAAAATGCTTATGTCCAAACGGGCTCTAAGATTATCTATTTCATTCACATGTACAGTTCAACAAATCTGGCCCAGGGTAGGGAAGGGGCCATATGAAAACATTGAAATATCCCTTCACAGTGTATAAACATTCTTTTGCCTTTTCTAGCTCGCCTTCACACAGAAAACAATCTTAAGCAAGGGCAAATTTAAATTGAATCATGATAAACTGACACTGACAAAATTCTCACCTTGAGCGTTGTTATTGCTCAGATTGACAGATACAATTGTGGTAATCGCATTAATACCACTTTCACGTTGATCTACAGAAGGAGCAAAGATTTGGATAAAATTATTTAGAGAATCAAGCAAAGTTTAAAAGGATAAAGAATATTGAGAACCAACCTTCTCTCACTGTGACATAACGGTTAAATCGAGAGTCAAACACTCCATCAGCATAGCATACACTTTGTCCACCATAATCTGGAGTGAGTGGCAATGGAGCAGAATCTAGTACCAAAATAACAGGGATCAAATTTAAGAGAAACATCCAAGAGAATAGTGATAGTGAATATGATGAACTATATGCTAAAATGAAAAAGCTTCAAATTTTCAAAATTAATACGAACCAACTTACTACCTGTGAGAGTTTCTTTTTCTTCCTTTTTTTGTGGTTATCTAAATTTAATAATCACCATTAAAATGGATAGATATAATAGGTAAAATTTGTAAACAAGCAGCTAATAATCAAACGAAATATGCACATAAACATAATTGTATCTCCATTGAAGCTTATGTTAAATATAATATAAAATGGTAAGAATTGGAAACAATCGTATTCAACTGCATTTGATGACAACGAAAACAAAGGAAAACAGTAAAGACCTGTGGACGAAATGGACTGTATATAAAGTCTCTGATCCTTGTAATTAGAGAAGATTAAAGAGTCTCCTGATATATAAAAATCACCACCACCATACTCCTGAGCCAACGTCCTCACAGCAAAATCCGTAGGCGTTACATCTACGGGGTCTTCCCCTGGTTTCCCTGGTTCCTTCACAATAACCGCTCGTCTGAATCATAACAATGAAAAACTCAAAATTCACACAGAACCCACAAGAAAAATGTCACAAACTTTATGGTTTTGGGGTTTAGACACAAAGACAAAACATGAGTTTCATATGCAAATTATGATCACAGAACAATCAAAAT
>AWOL01S0020350.1:0-18217 GCA_000715115.1 Nicotiana otophora
AGAAGTGCAGCATGAGTACGTGAATCAACGCGTACCCAGTAAGTATCTAGCCTAACCCCGTAGAAGTAGTAACGAGGGGTCGACATCGACACTTACTAGTGGTCCAATAAATCAACATGGTAAATCAAAAACAGATATGAAGCACACCAGTAGTAGTGAGGTAAAACTATAACTAACATAATCTTCAAAAGTTACTTTTAATGAAATCAATTTCTCAATCTCGTATTCTATCTCAACAGCTCAAAAATATCTAGTGCCAATATCAAACGGATAAGGATGTACCATATAAGGTGCCAGGCATTAATGGAAGGAAGAACCTCGTGAATATTAAGACTGCTAGAGATATAACGCAGGATTATGCCGAGGTCGTACAAACTGATAACAGAAAGAGTATGATATTGCCGAGGCGATCGGTCTGATCCCATCATAATATGTACACGGCCGAGGGTCGAGCGGCATGAACCATAGATGCATCTATTAAATTGCTGAGGCGAACGACCCACTCCCATAAGAGTGTGGTACATGATCATGCCGAGGCGTTCGGCCCGCTCCACAAGAAAGGAAAGTATTTTTTGAATTACGAGGCTCGTGCTTACGATACGGTATATGAACACAAAGTGAGTATAACCTTTACTGATTATCAAATAACTTGCCAACAACTCAGGGTGATAAGGCTCGCCTAATATATAGGTAATTTCTAAATCAGATGCAATATAATTTGAAATAGTTACGACAGCAGAATGAGTCAAATAACTCAAATATTACATGGTAAAGTCCTAAGTCTACCCGGACAAAAACATGCTTTAGCCATGTACGTACTCTCGTCACCTTGTGCGTACGTAGCTTCCACAACTAGTAGCACATGACAATTATATCACCTAGGGGTAGTTTCCCCCTCAAAAGATTAGATAGGAGACTTACCTCGCTCTGAAGTTCCATAACCGGTTCCAACGCCTGTCTAACACCTCCACTCCAAGCAAACATTCCTAAACTAGTCAAACAATGTGCAAACTAATAACAATGCACTCCAATACTCATAATTAATTGATTCATAAAAATTTACAACTTTACTCGAAAAGTCAACAAAGTCAACCCTCGGGCCCACCTGCCCGGATTCCAAAAATTATTAAAAATAAATATTACCCATAACTCACAGGGTCTATATCCAGAAACCGATCCAATTTCATCCTTGAATCGACCCTCGAATTAGGATTTATCATTTCACAACTTTGGGTCTCAAAATCGCAAGTTCTACAATCCAAATACTGATAAAAATAATAAACAAAGGAAATAATCATGGAGAAACATCAAAAAAGGTACGATATTTACCCCCTTGTTGAGACGAGAACTACGCCGCAAAAATCACCTCAAACGGAGCTCTAGAACTCAAGATATGCCCAAAATACTAACAGTTTTGATTTAAAAAACTGCCCGGATGATTTTTCTTCATCGCCTTCGCAGGAGACCATCGCATTCACGATGAGAAATTTTTCGTGTTGATTGGTCAAACCAGAAATTCTTCTATTGTCACGACCCAAAATCCATTATAGGTCGTGATGACGTCTAACGCCGCCGTCAGGCAAGCTAACATGATTGATCAACAGTTGCGCCTATGCGCCAAGATGATCACTATATTAAGCGTCGAAATGCCCCCGGATCACCCGATACTCAACCCGAACATATGCCCTGTAACGACCCGACTTGTCGTTTTAAGAATTAATACCCCGTTCAACGACTAAAGGTCTCGAGCAACTTCATAATATATATTATCACCCGCGGGTGTGGTCGAGTTTGGTTTTCGGAAGATTCAGAATTAAATTAAAAGAACAATTTTATTTTTGAAGCGTAAATAGAAAGAGTTAACCGAAGAGTTGACTTTTGAGAAAACGACCCTGGAATAGAATTTCGATGGTGCTAATGGCTTCGTATGATGATTTCGGGCTTAGGGGTATGTTCGGATTTGGATTTGGAAGTCTGTAGGACAATTCGACGAATTTTGGCGAAAGTTTGAAAAATAGAAATTTTTTGGAAAGTTCGACCGAAGGTTGAATTTTTGATAACGAGATCAGATTTTGATTCCGAAAATTAGAATAGCTCCATTATATTATTTAAGACTCGTGTGCAAAATTTGAAGTCATACCGGATTGATTTAATACGTTTCGACGTAAATTATAGAATTTGAAAATTTCATAACTCATAATTCGATTCGAGGCGCGATTCATTGTTTCGACATTGTTTGATGTAATTTGTAGCCTCGACTAAGTTCGTATCATATTTTGGGACTTGTTGGTATGATTTGACGGGGTCCCAAGGGGCTTGGGTGTACTTTGGGATCATTGGTTAAGAGACTAGTAAAGTCAAGAAATTTGGGAGTTTGACCATGGTCAATATCGGATCAAGGCAACGTCTTTTCAGTGTTTTGAGTGTGCAAGCAGGTCCGTAGCATGTTGTATGATTGAAATGCATATATGGTTTGTGTCCGGGATATTCCGGATGAGTTTCAGGTGGTTTCGGATCATTTCGGAGAAGTTCGAGTTTGTTGGTTTTTGGTGAGGTACTGATCATTCTCAATTGCGAACAATTTATCACAATTGCGAACATTGTTCATTGAAGGTTACAGTTCATTCGCAATTGCGAACAATTTATCGTAATTGCGATGATTTTTGGATTTTAGTGCAGTTCACAATTGCAAACAATGTATCGCAATTGCGAACACTATTCATGGGAGATTACTGTTCATTCACAAATGAAAAGTATTTGTCCGCAAATGCGAACCTGGGCAGAAACTTAAGTATTGAAAATTTGTCATTTCTTCATTTTTGATTGGGTTTTTTGGAGCTCACGTTTTGGGCGATTTTGAGGATTTCTTTACGATTTCGACTAGGGTAAGTGTTCTATATCCTAAAGTGATTATATTTCATGAATCTATGGTTATATTCATCGTTTAATTCGGATTTAAATGGAAGAAATCAAGATTTTTGCAAAATCTTCCAAAAACGAAATTCAAGATTTGGAGGACGATTTGTTATTAGAATTTGATAAAATTGGTATGATTGAATTCGTATCGGAATGGGTATTCGGATTTCGTGAAAATTATGTCGGGTTCCGATATGCGAGCAGCGCATTGACTTTGGTTGACTTTTTAGAATAAAATTTTAAGTCAAAATTTTATTATCCGGAATTGTTTCCGATGAATTTTAAATAAAGTTAGACAATTAATTTAGATAGATTTGAGCTGTGCGGAGGCCAATTCAAGCAAGAAGACAATTTTGGAATATTGGCATAACTTCAAAAAGGTAAGTATCTTGCCTAACCTTGAGTAGGGGAATTACCCCTTAGGCATCGAGTCTTATGTGCCATTTGTGAAATGTGAAAAAGCCGTGTACGCAAGGTGACGAGTACGTACTCGGGCTTATATGTGAAATATTTATTGGGTTAAAGTTTTAGGCATATTGTGTAGTAAATTGGATAATTATTGGATAATCGCGTTTGTTGAATTTGTTTTTATATAACAATTTGATGTGATTATTAATTGTATATTTATGTGAATTCCGTGGGTATAAGGGTGGCATTTCACTGTTGTTATATGTGTTGGGATATTATTTAGGCGGAGTGATAAGGGTGGCTATAGCAGAGATAAGGGTGGCTATAGGAGCGATAAGGGTGGCTATTGATATTGTCATGGAGGAGGGATAAGGGAGGCTATTATAGGGGTGATAAGGGTGGCTATAGGAGAGATAAGGTGTCACGAACCACTTTCCCCTCCGTGTGACGTCGTGACGGCACCTATTCTCTAAAACTAGGTAAGCCTAACATTTTTGCGGAATAGTGAAATAAAAATATAAATTTAACCAACTATTCAAAAATACACAACAAATCCTAAAACCTGAAACATTGTGAATCATAAACTACAAAAGGAAAAATCTAATGTCTCTA
Organism: Nicotiana otophora; assembly: GCA_000715115.1. Classification (NCBI taxonomy): domain Eukaryota; kingdom Viridiplantae; phylum Streptophyta; class Magnoliopsida; order Solanales; family Solanaceae; genus Nicotiana; species Nicotiana otophora. Next base: position 3,937 of record AWOL01S0020350.1, read on the forward strand.
TACATCAGAATCTAATAAGGAATATACAGAAAGGGTAGAAGGGGACTCCGAGGTCTGCGGACGCGCAGATATACCTTGAAGTCTCCAAAGTTGTCCCTGCTCACTGATAGTGCAGGTGATAAGGTGTGCCTGCATCTGCACACGAAAAACATGTGCAGAGAGTAGCATGAGTACACCACAATCGGTACTCAGTAAGTGCCAAGCCTAACCTCGGTCGAATAGTGACGAGGTCAGGTCAGTGCCCTACTGGCAAATATATAATAAAAACAATATAGAATGTAATACATCAATAAAATAAAGACTGAAATTTAACAACAATGAAATCATATAAGGTAATAGCTCAGTACACAGAAATCACAATAGGGGATCTCTCGAGATACCGTCTCGTAGTCCCAAACGTAAATGTGCAGGGGAATCTCCCGAAATACCGTTCCGTAGTCCCAAAGTAAATATGCAGTACATGGGGATCTCCTGGAATACCATTCCGTAGTCCCAAAGTAAATATGTAGTACAGGGAGATCTCCCAGAATACCGTCCCGTAGTCCCAAAGTAAATATGCAGTACAGGGGGATCTCCCGGAATACCGTTCCGTAGTCCCAAAGTAAATATGCAGTACAGGGGAATCTCCCGGAATACCGTTCCGTAGTCCCAAAGTAAATATGCAGCGCGAATGATAGAAATACAACTGCATCACGAAATTCTTACAATTTAGACTAAGTACCAGTCAGGGAAGAAGCAGAAAATTCACTAAGCATGCTGCACAGAATTCACATAAACAATTAAGATACGTAGACATGTTGTATTAGACCAAACATGATAGCTACACGACGTTCGCATATCACAATAGTTCCAAATCTTAAGGGGATTCCCCCCCCACCACACACACACAAAGTTAGGCAAGCCACTGGGGATCGACACCGCCTACCGTACAGAGCCTCATACGGTGCCATCAGAATGCTGGACTGATAACTGTTGTTGTAAGCAAACTCCGCAAGTGGCAAGAACTGGTCCAAGCACTCCCAAAATCTGAATAGTGCGCTCGGACTGCCCGTCTGTCTGACGGTGAAATGCTGTGCTCAACTCAACCCGAGTATCCAACTCATGATGTACAGCTCTCCAGAACGGTGATGTAAACTGCGTACTCCGGTAAGATATAATATATACAGGTACGCCATGAAGCCTCACGATCTCACGGATGTAGATTCAAGCTAGCTTCTCGCAAGAATAGGTAGTCATTACAGGAATGAAATGAGCTGACTTGGTAAGCCTATCCACAATCACCCAAACTGCATCAAACCTCCACTGAGTCCGTGGGAGTCCAACAACAAAATCCATAGTGATCCGCTCCCATTTTCACTCCGGAATCTCTAACTTCTGAAGAAATCTACCTGGTCGCTGATGCTCATATTTTACCTGCTGGCAATTCAGACATCGAGCCACATACTCTACTATGTTCTTCTTCATTATCCTCCACCAGTAATGTTGTTTCAAGTCCTGATACATCTTTGCGGCACATGGATGAATAGATACCGCGAACTGTGAGCCTCCTGGAGAATCAACTCACGCAAACTATCTACATTGGGCACACATAGCCTGCTCTGCATCCTCAATGCACCATCATCTCCAATAGTGACCTCCTTAGTATCACCGTGCTGGACCGTGTCCTTAAGGACAAGCAGATGGGGGTCATAATACTGACGTTCCGTGATACGATCATAAAGAGAAGACCGAGAGACCACACAAGCCAATACTTGACTCGGCTCAGAAATATCCAATCTCACAAACTGGCTGGCTAAGGCCTGAACATCCAACGTCAATGGCCTCTCTGCTGCTGGTAGATATGCTAAACTTCCCAAACTTTCTGCCCGGTGACTCAAAGCATCGGCTACTACATTGGCCTTCCCAGGGTGGTACAAAATAGTGATATCATAATCTTTAAGCATCTCCAACCACCTCCGCTGACGTAAGTTCAGATCTTTCTGCTTAAATAGATGCAGCAAACTCCGATGATCGGTGTAAATCTCACAAGGAACACCGTACAAATAATGTCGATGTATCTTCAAAGCATGAACAATAGCTGCTAACTCAAGATCATGGACAGGATAGTTCTTTTCATGCACCTTCAAATATCTGGATGCGTAGGCAATTACCCTACTGTCCTGCATTAACACCGTGCCGAGACCAATCCGCGATACATCACAATATACAGTATAAGACCCCGAACCTATAGGTAATACCAATATTGGGGTTGTAGTTATAGCTGTCTTGAGCTTCTGAAAGCTCTCCTCATATTCTTGTGTCCACCTGAATGGAGCACCCTTCTGGGTCAGCCCGGTCATAGGTGCTGCAATAGACGAGAAACCCTCTACAAATCGGCGGTAATACCCTGCCAAACCAAGAAAGCTCCGGATATCTATAACTGAGGACGGTCAAGGCCAACTCTGCACTACTTCAATCTTCTTCGAATCCACCTGGATCCCCTCACTCGAAACTATATGACCCAAGAATGCCACTGAGTCTAGCCAAATCTCACACTTTGAAAATTTTGCATATAACTTCTTTTCTCTCAAGGTCTGAAGTGCAGTCCTCGGGTGCTGCTCATGATCCTCCCGATTCCGGGAGTATACCGGAATGTCATCAATAAACAAAATGATGAATGAGTCAAGATAGGGCCAGAACACACTGTGCATCAAGTGCATAAAAGCTGTTGGGGCATTGGTCAGCCCAAAAGACATCACAAGAAACTCATAGTGACCATATCTGATCCTGAAAGCAGTCTTCGGGATACCTGGTTCCTGAATCTTCAACTGATGATATCTTGAATGTAAGTCAATCTTGAAAAACACTCTGGCACCCTGTAACTGATCACATAAATCATCAATACGAGTCAATGGATACCTATTCTTCACTGTGACTTTGTTCAACTGGCGGTAATCAATACATATCCGCATAGAACTATCCTTCTTCTTCACAAATAAGACAGGAGCATCCCAAGGTGACACACTCAGCCGAATTAAGCCCTTATCAAGCAATTCCTGTAACTGCTCCTTCAACTCCTTCAACTCAGGAGGAGCCATACGATATGGAGGAATAGAGATGGGCTGAGTGCCCGATAACAAATCAATGCCAAAATCAATATCTCTATCGGGCGGCATGCCCGGAAGATCAGCTGGAAACACTTCTGAAAAGTCCCTCACTACTGGAACTGACTCCACTGTAGGGGTATCAATACTGACGCCTCTCACATAAGCTAGATACGCATCACACCCCTTCTCAACCATTCGTTGAGCTTTAAGAAATGAAATAACTCTGGTGGGAGTATACCCTAAGGTACCTCTCCACTCTAACCGTGGTAAACCTGGCATAACCAGCGTCACGGTCTTAGCGTGACAATCAAGAATAGCAAAATGGGGTGACAACCAGTCCATGCCCAAGATAATATCAAAATCTACCATGCTGAGCAATAATATGCCGGCTCTGGTCACAAGACAACTAATAGCTATCAAACACGACCGATACACGCGGTCCACAACAAGAGAATCTCCTATAGGAGTAGACACATAAACAGGGGAACTCAAGGAATCCCGCGATATGCCCAAATGCGGGGAAACATAAGAGGACACATAGGAATATATAGAGCCTGGGTCAAATAATACCGACGCATCTCTATAACAGGCTAGAACAATACCTGTAATGATAGAATCAGAAGAAACTGCCTCTATATGAGCAGGAAGGGCATAGTATTTGGACTGGCCTCCCCCTCTAGGATGACCTCTACCTCCCCGACCTCCACCTCGAGCTGGCTGAGCAGGTGGGGTGGTAGCTGGTGCTGTAATCATAGCTTGAGGACCTGGTGGAACACGCTGTGGATGGGAAGTCTATGGAGGCACACCCCTCATAATCTTGGGGCAATCCCTCACCATATGGCAAGTGTCGCCACACTCAAAACAAGCTCTGGGAGGGCATGGCTACTGTGGCTGGCTCGGGCCAAGTCTGCTAGACTGGCCGCTAGCAACACCCCGTGCAGGAGGCACATTAGATACTGGCGGTGCATAATAAGACTCCCGGGGTCTAGAAGGAGCTGGAACACCACTGGCGGCTGGAAGGGCTGAATGAACAGGATGGCTCACATAACCCCTACCATGGCGAGCTGCTTGGACACGAGCACCAGAATAAGAACCAGTCTCTCGAGACCTCTTGGCCTCCCTCTCCTCTCTATCCCGGGCAATCACGCCCTCCAATCTCCTGGCAATATTCATAACCTGCTGATAAGAAATATCCATCTCCAACTCCCTGGCCATACTAATCCTGATACTGGGGTGGAGTCCCTCAATAAATCGTTGAACCCTCTCTCGAACTGCGGCGACCAAGGCCGGTGCATGTCGGGCGAAATCACTTAAGCGGACTATATACTCTGACACAGTCATAGCACCCTGGCCCAGCTACTCAAACTCCGTGCGCCATGAGTCCCTGAGGCTCTGAGGGACATACTCTCTTAAAAACATGTCTGAGAACTGAGTCCATTTAAGTGAAGCTGCCTCGACCGGACTACTCAACTCATAAGCACGCCATCACTGATAGGCTGCTCCTCTAAGATGGAATGTAGTAAAAGAAACCCAGCTCATCTCCGCTACGCCCATAGTACGGAGAATACGATGACACTCCTCCAGAAAACCTTGAGCATCATCTGTAGCCAATCCGCTGAAGGTAGGTGGGTGGTACTTCTTGTACCTCTCAAGTCTGAGCTGCTCCACCTCAGAAGTTTCTGCCCTAACCTCGGGCTGAGTTGGAGCTACCGGCTGCATTAGTATAACCTCTCTAACCTGGTCGACCTGAACGCGCTGCTCTGGAGTACCGACGATGGGATTCTGTGCTCCTCCCCCAGCTTGACATGAGGCAGGAGCAAGTGGAATCAAACCAGCCTGAGCTAAGGTGTTGAACATGCTCAAAAACTAGGCTAGAGTCTCCTGGAGGGCTGGTGCAGGAACAGGTGCCTCAGGTGTCTGCCCTCCAGCTGGAGCTACTGGGGCTCCTCTGTAGCAGCTCGTGTGGGTGCTCTAGCTGAACCACGTGGACGTCCTCGGCCTCTACCCCAGCCCCAGCCTCTCGCGGCTCTAGCAAGGGGTGTGGGTTCCTGGTCATCATATCCGCTTATACGTGTCCTCACCATATGTTAGAGAATAGAATATAGAAGTTTATAATCTTTGAAGTCAACAAATTTTTCTTACGACAAGGAATCAAAGTAGTGAAATTTTCCAAACAGTTCCATAGCCTCCCGAAGATAAGTACAGACGTCTCCATACCGATCCGCGAGACTCTACTAAACCGGTTTGTGACTCACAACACCTATGAACCTAGAGCTCTGATACCAACTTGTCACGACCCAATGTTCCCTTCGTGTGACGTCGTGACGGCACCTAGTCTCTACAACTAGGTAAGCCTAACATTCTTTGCAGATAGTGAAATAAAAATATAAATTTAACCAACTATTCAAAAATACACAACAAATCCCAAAACCCGGAACATCGTGAATCACAAACTACAGAAGGAAAAATCTAGTGTCTCTATACATCAGAATCTAACAAGGAAAATACAGAAGATAATGGACATGAGAAAGAATAGAAGGGGACTCCGAGGTCTGCGGACGTGGTAGATATACCTTGAAGTCTCCAAAGTTATCCCAGCTCATTGATAGTGCGGCTGATAAGGTCCACCTAGATCTGCACATGAAAGACATGTGCAGAGAGTAGCATGAGCACACCACAATCGGTACCCAGTAAGTGCCAAGCCAAATCTTGGTCGAGTAGTGACGAGGTCAGGTCAGGGCCCTACTGGCAGATATATAATAAAAACAATATAGAGTATATTACCGCAATAAAATAAAGGCTGAAATTTAGAAACAATGAAATTATAAAAGGTAACAGCTCAGTACACAGAAATCACAACAGGGATCTCCCGAGATACCATCTCGTAGTCCCAAACGTAAATGTGCAGGGGGATCTCCTGGAATACCGTTTCATAGTCCCAAAGTAAATATGTAGTACAGAGGGATCTCCCGGAATACCGTTCCGTAATCCCAAAGTAAATATGCAGTACATGGGTATCTCCCGGAATACCGTCCCGTAGTTCCAAAGTAAATATTTAGTACAGGGAAATCTCCTGGAATACCGTTCCGTAGTCCCAAAGTAAATATGCAGTATAAGGGGATCTCTCGGAATACCGTTCCGTAGTCCCAAAGTTAATATACAGTATAGGGGGATCTCCTAGAATACCGTTCCGTAGTCCCAAAGTAAATATGCAGCGCGAATGATAGAAATACAACTACATCATGAAATTCTTACAATTTAGACTAAGTAGCAGTCAGGGAAGAAGCAGGAAATTCACTAAGCATGCTGCACAGAATTCACATAAACAATTAAGACATGTAGACATGTTGTATTAGACTAAACATGATAGCTACACATATTGGAATAACTCAATTAAGAATGAAATTAGATTAGTACTCATTAAAATGGTATAAATTAAAATAATAGGAAAACATGTTGCTGCTCAGTAAGAAAATCGGGATTTACCAACCCTAGCCCTTGTACGTACTCGTCACCTCACGTACACAGCGCTCACATATCACAATAGTTCCAAATCCTAAGGGGATTTTCCCCACAAAAAGTTAGGCAAGCCACTTACCTCGAACCAAGCTCAATCAATCGGTCATAATGCCTTTCCCACGAATATACGGCTCTGAATGGCCCAAGTCTAGCCAAAAGCAATTACATATCATAAATACAACCATAATAGACTCATCAAATTGATGAAATCAACACTTTAACAAAAATTCCGAAATTAACTCAAAAATTGCCCTTGGGGCCCACGTCTCGGAATCGGGTAAAAGTCATAAAATACGAACACCCATTCACTCACGAGTCTAACCATATAAACATTACTCAAATCCGACCACAAATTCCCTTTCAAAACTCAAAATCTTTGTTGAAGAAGTTCTTCCAAATGTTTCCCAATTTCAACCCCAAAATCCGAAATTAAATAACGAAATCAACCATAGATTAGTGGAATATAACTATAAAAGAGTTAGGAATCATTACCAAAAAACTTCCTCCGAAAATCTCTCCAAACTTCACCCTCTACCGAGCTCTCAATCACATTTTTGTGTTATGAACTCAACCCTCGTTTTTGAACCTTAAATTCTGCCCAGGTGCGTTCTTCTTCGCGAATGCGACATCACGATCGCGAACGCGATGAACAATCTTCCTCTGGCCCAAAACTCTCGCGCACGTGAGGGGACTCTCGCGAACGCGTATCTTCCCCTAACGGACCCTTCGCGAACGCGGGAACCTCTTCGCGAACGCGTGTCTTAATGCCCGAAGCTCCCTCTGCCTCGTTCCTCTACGCGAACGCGAGGACCATATCGCGAATGTGTAGGCTTAAGGTCCCACACCTTCACGAACGCAGGAACAACATTGCGAACGCGAAGAACAACTTATCTTCCTTTCCCAGATGCTCTACGCGATCGCGAGGCACCTCTCGGGAACGCGATGAAGGTTTTTTCTGCCATAAAACACCAGAAATCTGCCACTTCTCTAAGTCCAAAAATGACCCGTTGAGCATCCGAAACACACTCGAGGCCCTCGGGACCTCAACCAAACATTCCAGCAAGTCCTAAAACACCATACGAACTTATTCAAATCCTCAAACCACATCAAACAATGCTAAAATCACAAATCATCCTCCGATTCAAACTTAAAGAACTTGAAACTTCCAAATTTGACAACCGATGCCGAAACCAACCAAACCATGTCCGATTGACCCCAAATTTTGCACACAAGTCATATTCAATACTACAGGCCTACTCCAACTTCCAGAATCGGATTCTGACCCCAATATTAAAATTTCTACTACCGGTCCAAAACTCCAAAATTTCGGCTTTCGCCATTTCAAGCCTAAATGAGATACGGCCCCCCAAAACACACTCCGGACACTCCCCTAAGCCCAAAATCACCAACGGAGATAACAGAATTGACGGAATTCCATTTTGAAACCGTCTTCACATAGTTTCGACTACGGTCCAAATTCTAAGACTTAAGCTTTCATTTAGGGACTAAGTATGCCAAAACACTCCGAAACTCAAAACCAATCTTCCCGGCAAGTCACAATAGCAGAAATAGATATGGGGAAAGAAGTTAATAGGGGTTCGGGGCTCTAACTCTCAGAATGACCGGCCAGGTCATTACATCCTTCCCCTCTTAAAACAATCATTCACCCTCGAAAGAGCATAGAGACATACCTGAAGTGGTGAAAAGATGAGGATAACAGCTGCGCATATCCTTCTCGATCTCCCAAGTCGCTTTCTCGACCGGCTGTCCCCTCCAATGATCCTTCATGGAAGCAATGTTCTTTGATCTTAGCTTTCTGACCTGCCTGTCTAAAATAGCCATTGGCTCCTCAACATAAGATAGATCCTTGTCCAATTGAACTGAGCTGAAATCTAATACATAGGACGGATGGCCGTGATACTTCCGGAGCATAAAAACATGGAATACCGGATGCACTCCTGCTAGACTGGGAGTCAAGACAAGCTCATAAGCAACCTCCCCAACTCGACGCAACACCTCAAATGGACCAATGAACCTTAGGCTCAGCTTGCCCTTCTTTCCAAACCTCATAAAGCCCTTCATAGGTGAAACCCGGAGCAAGACTCTCTCTCCAACCATGAATGCCACATCGCGAACCTTCCGGTCCATATAACTCTTCTGTTTGGATTGGGCTGTGCAAAGTCTATGCTGAATCACCTTAACTTTTTCTAAAGGCATCCCGAACCAAGTCCGTACCCAATAATCTGGCCTCGCTGGGTTCGAACCAACCCACTAGGGACCGACACCGCCTACCGTACAGAGCCTCATACGGTGCCATCTGAATGCTGGCCTAATAACTGTTGTTGTAAGCAAACTTCGCAAGTGGCAAGAACTGGTCCCAAGCATACCCAAAATCTATCACACACGCGCGGAGCATATCCTCTAATATCTGAAAAGTGCGCTCGAACTGCCCTTCCATCTAAGGGTGAAATGTTGTGCTCAACTCAACCCGAGTACCCAACTCATGCTGTACAGCTCTCCAGAACCGTGATGTAAATTGCATACTCCGATAAGATATAATAGATATTGGTACGCCATGAAGCCTCACGATCTCACGGATGTAGATTCAAGCTAGCTTCTCGCAAGAATAGGTAGTCATCACAGGAATAAAATGAGCTGACTTGGTAAGCCTATCCACAATCACCCAAACTGCATCAAACCTCCACTGAGTCCGTGGGAGTCCAACAACCAAATCCATAGTGATCCGCTCCTATTTCCACTCCGGAATCTCTAACTTCTGAAGCAATCCACCTGGTCGCTGATGCTCATATTTTACCTGCTGGCAATTCAGACATCGAGCCACATACTCTACTATGTTCTTCTTCATTCTCCTCTACCAGTAATGTTGTTTCAAGCCCTGATACATCTTTGCGGCACCCGGATGAATAGAGTACCGCGAACTGTGAGCCTTCTAGGGAATCAACTCATGCAAACCATCTACATTGGGCAAACATAGCATGCCATGCATCCCCAATGCACCATCATCTCCAATAGTGACCTCCTTAGCATCACCGTGCTGGACTGTGTCCTTAAGGACAAGAAGATGAGGGTCATCATACTGACGCTCCTTGATACGATCATAAAGAGAAGACCGAGAGACCACACAAGCCAATACACGACTCGGCTCAAAAATATCCAATCTCACAAACTGGCTGGCTAAGGCCTGAACATCTAACGCCAATGGCCTCTCTGCTGCTGGTAAATATTCTAAACTCCCCAAACTCTCTGCCCGATGACTCAAAGTATCGGCCACCACATTGTCCTTCCCAGAGTGATACAAAATAGTGATATCATAATGCTTAAGAAGCTTGAACCACTGCCGCTGACATAAGTTAAGCTCTTTCTACTTAAACAGATATTGCAAACTCCGATGATCGGTGTAAATCTCACAAGGAACACCGTACTAATAATGTCGCCATATCTTCAAGGAATGAACAATAGCTGCTTACTTTAGATCGTGGACATGATAGTTCTTTTCGTGCACCTTCAGCTGTCTGGACGCATAGGCAATCACCCTGTCGTCCTGCATCAACACCGCGTCGAGACCAATTCGTGATGCATCACAATATACAGTATAAGACCCTGAACCTGTAGGTAATACCAATACTGGGGCTATAGTTAAAGTTGTCTTGAGCTTCTAAATTATCTCCTCACATTCCTCTGTCCACCTGAACAGAGCACCCTTCTGGGTCAGCCCGGTCATAGGTGCTGCAATAGACGAGAAACCCTCTACAAATCGGCGGTAATACCCCGCCAAACCAAGAAAACTCCGGATCTCTGTAACTGAGGATGGTCTGGGCCAACTCTGCACTACTTCAATATTCTTCAGATCCACCTGGATCCCCTCACTCGATACTATATGACCCAAGAATTCCACTGAGTCTAGCCAAAATTCACATTTTGAAACTTTTGCATATAACTTTTATTCTCTCAAGGTTTGAAGTGCAGTCCTCAGGCGTTGCTCATGATCCTCCCGACTCAGGGAGTATACCAGAATATCGTCAATAAACACAATGATGAATGAGTCAAGATAGGGTCGGAACACACTGTGCATAAAGTGCATAAAATCTGCTGGGGCATTGGTCAGCCCAAAAGACATCACAAGAAACTCATAGTGACCATATTTGGTCCTGAAAGCAGTCTTCGGGGTATCTAGTTCCTAAATCTTCAACTGATTATATCCTGAACGTAAGTCAATCTTGGAAAACACTCTGGCACCCTGTAACTGATTAAATAAGTCATCAATATGAGGCAATGAATACATGTTCTTCACTGTGACTTTGTTCAACTGGCGGTAATCAATACACATCCGCATAGAACCATCCTTCTTCTTCACAAATAAGACAGGAGTACCCCAAGGTGACACACTGGGCCGAATGAATCCCTTATCAAGCAACTCCTGTAACTGCTCCTTCAACTCAGGAGGAGCCATACAATATGGAGGAATAGAGATGGGTTGAGTGCCCGGCAACAAATCAATGTCAAAATCAATATCTTTGTCACGTGGCATGCCCGAAAGTTCAGCTGGAAACACATCTGGAAAGTCCATCACTACTAGAACTGACTCCACTGTGAGGGTATCAATACTGACGTCTCTCACATAAGCTAGATACACGTCACACCCCTTATCAACCATTCGTTGAGCTTTAAGAAATGAAATAACTCTGGTGGGAATATACTCTAAGGTACCTCTCTACTCTAACCGCGGTAAACCTGGCATAGCCAACGTCATGGTCTTTGTGTGACAATCAAGAATAGCAAAATGGGGCGACAACCAGTCCATGCCCAAGATAATATCAAAATCTACTATGCTGAGCAATAATAAGTCGGCTCTGGTGTCAAAACCGCTAAGAGCAATCAAACATGACCGATACACGCAGTCCACAACAAGAGAATCGCCCATAGGAGTAAACACATAAATAGGGGAACTCAAAGAGTCCCGCGATACGCCCAAATGCTGGGTAAAATAAGAGGACACATAGAAATATGTAGAGCCTGGGTCAAATAATACCGACACATCTCTATGGCAGACTGCACAATACCTGTAATGATAGAATCAGAAGCAATTGCCTCTGTACGAGTAGGAAGGGCATAGTATTTGGCCTGGCCTCCCCCTCTAGGGCGACCTCTACCTCCCCAACATCCACCTCAAGCTGGCTGAGCAGGTGGGGTGGCAGCTGGTGCTGTAATCATAGCCCGAGGACCCAGTGGATCCTAATCTTGGGACAATCCCTCACCATATGGCGAGTGTCGCCACACTCAAAACAAGCTCTAGGAGGGCGTGGCTGGCTAGGGCCAGGTCTACTAGACTGGCCGCTAGCAACACCCCGTGCATGAGGCACACTATACACTAGCGGTGCATAATAAGGCACCTAGGGTCTAGAAGGAGCTGGAACACCACTGGCGGCTAGAAGAGCTGAATGAACGGGGAAGCTCACATAACCCCTACCATGGCGAGCTGCTGGGACACGAGCACCAGAATAAGAACCAGTCTCTTGAGACCTCTTGGCATCCCTCTCCTCTCTATTCCGGGCAAGCATACCCTCCAATATCTGGCGATACTCACAACCTGCTGATAAGAAATATCCATCTCTAACTCCCTGGCCATACTAATCCTGATACTGTTATGGAGTCCCTCAATAAATCGCTGAACCCTCTCTCGAACTATGTCGACCAAGGCCGGTGCATGTCGGGCAAAATCACTGAAGCGGACTGCATACTCTGACACAGGCATAGCACCCTGGAGCAGCTGCTCAAACTCCGCGCGCCATGAGTCCCTGAGGCTCTGAGGGACATACTCTCTCAAAAACATGTCTGAGAACTGAGTCCATGTAAGTGAAGCTTCCTCGACCGGACTACACAACTCATAAGCACGCCACCACTGATAGGCTACTCCTCTAAGATGGAATGTAGTAAAAGAAACCCCGCTCATCTCCGCTACGCCCATAGTACAGAGAATATGATGACATTCCTCCAGAAAACCCTGAGCATCATCTGTAGCCAATCCGTTGAAGGTAGGTGGGTGGTACTTCTTATACCTCTCAAGTCTGAGCTGCTCCACCTCAGAAGTTGTTGCCCTAACCTCAGGCTGAGCTGGAGCTACCGGCTGCATTGGTATAACCTCTGGAACCTGGTCGACCTGAACGTGCTGCTCTGGAGTACCGGTGATGGGAGTCTGTGCTACTCCCCTGGCCTGAGATGAGGCAGGAGAAAGTGGAATCAAACCAAGCTGTGCTAAGATGCTGAACATGCTCCGAAACTGGGCTAGAGTCTCCTGGAGGGCTGGTGCAGGAACAGGTGCCTTAGGTGTCTGCCCTCCAGCTGGAGCTACTGGGGGCTCCTCTGCAGCAGCTCGTGCGGGTGCTCTGGCTGCACCACGTGGACGTCCTCGGCCTCTACCCCGACCCCGGCCTCTCACGGCTCTAGCAGGGAGCGCGGCTGCCTGGTCATCAGATCCGCTTGTACGTGTCCTAACCATCTATGAGAGAATACAATACAAAGGTTTATAATCTTTGAAGTCAACAAATTTTTCGCACGACAAGGAATCAAAGTAGTGAAATTTTCCAAACAGTTTCATAGCCTCCCGAAGATAAGTACAGACGTCTCTGTACCGATCCGCGAGACTCTACTAAACCGGTTTGTGACTCACAACACCTATGAACCTAGAGCTCTGATACCAACTTGTCACGACCCAATGTTCCCTTCGTGTGACGTCGTGACGGCACCTAGTCTCTACAACTAGGTAAGCCTAACATTCTTTGCAGATAGTGAAATAAAAATATAAATTTAACCAACTATTCAAAAATACACAACAAATCCCAAAATCCGGAACATCGTGAATCACAAACTACAGAAGGAAAAATCTAGTGTCTCTATACATCAGAATCTAACAAGGAAAATACAGAAGATAATGGACATGAGAAAGAATAGAAGGGGACTCCGAGGTCTGCGGACGTGGTAGATATACCTTGAAGTCTCCAAAGTTATCCCAGCTCATTGATAGTGCGGCTGATAAGGTCCACCTAGATCTGCACATGAAAGACATGTGCAGAGAGTAGCATGAGCACACCACAATCGGTACCCAGTAAGTGCCAAGCCAAATCTTGGTCGAGTAGTGACGAGGTCAGGTCAGGGCCCTACTGGCAGATATATAATAAAAACAATATAGAGTATATTACCGCAATAAAATAAAGGCTGAAATTTAGAAACAATGAAATTATAAAAGGTAACAGCTCAGTACACAGAAATCACAACAGGGATCTCCCGAGATACCATCTCGTAGTCCCAAACGTAAATGTGCAGGGGGATCTCCTGGAATACCGTTTCATAGTCCCAAAGTAAATATGTAGTACAGAGGGATCTCCCGGAATACCGTTCCGTAATCCCAAAGTAAATATGCAGTACATGGGTATCTCCCGGAATACCGTCCCGTAGTTCCAAAGTAAATATTTAGTACAGGGAAATCTCCTGGAATACCGTTCCGTAGTCCCAAAGTAAATATGCAGTATAAGGGGATCTCTCGGAATACCGTTCCGTAGTCCCAAAGTTAATATACAGTATAGGGGGATCTCCTAGAATACCGTTCCGTAGTCCCAAAGTAAATATGCAGCGCGAATGATAGAAATACAACTACATCA
>AWOL01S0020350.1:20469-49441 GCA_000715115.1 Nicotiana otophora
CCGGAACATCGTGAATCACAAACTACAGAAGGAAAAATCTAGTGTCTCTATACATCAGAATCTAACAAGGAAAATACAGAAGATAATGGACATGAGAAAGAATAGAAGGGGACTCCGAGGTCTGCGGACGTGGTAGATATACCTTGAAGTCTCCAAAGTTATCCCAGCTCATTGATAGTGCGGCTGATAAGGTCCACCTAGATCTGCACATGAAAGACATGTGCAGAGAGTAGCATGAGCACACCACAATCGGTACCCAGTAAGTGCCAAGCCAAAGCTCGATCGAGTAGTGACGAGGTCAGGTCAGGGCCCTACTGGCAAATATATAATAAAAACAATATAGAGTGTAATACCGCAATACAATAAATGCTGAAATTTAACAAAAATGAAATCATAGAAGGTAACAACTCAGTAAACAGAAATCACAACAGGGGATCTCCCGAGATACCGTCTCGTAGTCCCAAACGTAAATGTGCAGGGGGATCACCTGGAATATCGTTCCGTAGTCCCAAAGTAAATATGCAATACAGGGGGATCTCCCGGAATACCATTTTGTAGTCCCAAAATAAATATGCAGTACAGGGGTATCTCCCAGAATACGGTCTCGTAGTCCCAAAGTAAATATGCAGTACAAGGGGATCTCTCGGAATACCGTTCTGTAGTCCCAAAGTAAATATGCAGTACAAGGGGATCTCTCGGAATACCGTTCTGTAGTCCCAAAGTAAATATGCAGTACAAGGGGATCTCTCGGAATACCGTTCTGTAGTCCCAAAGTAAATATGCAGTACAAGGGGATCTCTCGGAATACCGTTCTGTAGTCCCAAAGTAAATATGCAGTACAAGGGGATCTCTCGGAATACCGTTCTGTAGTCCCAAAGTAAATATGCAGTACAAGGGGATCTCTCGGAATACCGTTCTGTAGTCCCAAAGTAAATATGCAGTACAAGGGGATCTCTCGGAATACCGTTCTGTAGTCCCAAAGTAAATATGCAGTACAAGGGGATCTCTCGGAATACCGTTCTGTAGTCCCAAAGTAAATATGCAGTACAAGGGGATCTCTCGGAATACCGTTCTGTAGTCCCAAAGTAAATATGCAGCGCGAATGATAGAAATACAACTACATCACGAAATTCTTACAATTTAGACTAAGTACCAGTCAAGGAAGAAGAAGGAAATTCACTAAGCATGCCACACATAATTCACATAAACAATTAAGACACGTAAACATGTTTTATTAGACTAAACATGATAGATACACATATTTGAATAACTCAATTAAGAATGAAATTAGATTAGTACTCATTAAAATGGTATAATTCAAACTAACAGGAAAACATGTTGCTGCTCAGTAATAAAATCGGGATTTATCACAACTAGTCCGTGTACGTACTCGTCACCCCACGTACACGGCGCTCACATATCACAATAGTTCCAAATCTTAAGGGGATTTCCCCCACACAAAGTTAGGCAAGCGACTTACCTCGAACCAAGCTCAATCAATCGGTCACAATGCCTTTCCAACAAATATCCGGCTCCTAATGGCCCAAATCTAGCCAAAAGCAATTACATATCATAAATTCAACCATAATAGACTCATCAAATTAATTAAATCAACACTTTAACAAACATTCCGAAATTAACTCAAAAATTGCCTGTGGGGCCTACATCTTGGAATCGGGTAAAAGTCACAAAATACAAACACCTATTCACTCACGAGTCTAACCATATAAAAATTACTCAAATCCGACCACAAATCCCCTTTCAAAACTCGAAATCTTTGTTGAAGAAGTTCTTCCAAATGTTTCCCAATTTCAACCCCAAAATTCGAAATTAAATGATGAAATCAACCATAGATTAGTGGAATATAACCATAAAGGAGTTACGAATCACTACCCACAAACTTCCTCCGAATATCTCTCCAAATTTCGCCTTCTACCGAGCTCTCAATCAAATGTTTATGTTATGAACTCAACCCTCGTTTTTGAACCTTAAATTCTGCCTAGGTGCGTTCTTCTTCGCGAACGCGACATCACGATCGCGAACGCAATAAACAATCTTCCACTGGCCCAAAATTCCTCCTTCGCGAATGCGAGGGGACTCTTGCGAATGCGTACCTTCAACTGACAGACCCTTCGCGAACGCGGGAACCTCTTGTTGAATGCGTAGGCTTAATGCCCGAAGCTCCCTCTGCCCCGTTCCTCTACGCGAACGCGAGGACCATATCGCGAACATTTAGGCTTAAGGTCCCACACCTTCGTGAACGCAGGAATAACATCGCGAACACAAATAACAACTTACCTTCCTTTTTCAGATGCTCTATGCGATCGCGAGGCACCTCTTGCGAACGCGATGAAGGATTTTTCTAGAATAAAACACCAGAAATCTGCCATTTCTCTAAGTCCAAAAATGACCCGTTGAGCATCCGAAACACACCCGAGGGCCCCGGGACCTCAACCAAACATACCAACAAGTCCTAAAATACCATACAAACTTAGTCAAATCCTCAAACCACATCAAACAATGCTAAAATCACAAATCGTCCTCCTATTCAAACTTAAAGAACTTGAAACTTCCAAATTCGACAATCGATGCCAAAACCAACCAAACCACGTCCGATTGACCCACAATTCTGCACACAAGTCATATTAAACACTACGGACCTACTCCAACTTCCGAAATCGGATTCCGACCCCGATATCAAAATTTTCACTACCGGCCCAAAACTCTAAAATTTCGACTTTCGCCATTTCAAACCTAAATGAGCTACGGGCCCCCAAAACACATTCCGGACACAGCCCTAAGCCCAAAATCACCCAACGGATCTAACAGAATCGGCGGAATTCCATTCCAAAACCGTCTTCATACAGTTTCGACTACGGTCCAAATTCTAAGACTTAAGCTCTCATTTAGGGACTAAGTGTCCCAAAACACTCCGAAACTCAAAACCAATCATCCCGGCAAATCACAATAGCAGAAATAGATATGGGGAAAGCAGTTAATAGGGGTTCGAGGCTCTAACGCTCAAAACGACCGGCCGGGTCGTTACACAAGGGTGGCTATTGTCATGGATGATATGTGATAATGTGGAGTTATTGCGTTGGTAATTTTTTGTGATGTTGTGATTTTCCTTGTGTTTATTCTATATCTTGTGCAATTTGTCTTGTTGTTTCGGTAAACTTGATAATAGTTTAATCTATGTTAAAAATGGGAGTCTGTGGCTATTGCCAGGCGGATTATGAAATAAAATATGGGCACGAGGTACCGTGAGTAAATGATGATGATACTGAACACGTGAATTATCTGTGCAATTGTGATATAAAATGCGGGCACGAGGTGTCATGGTTAAATGATGATGATATTGGCACGTGAGTTGTCCGTGCGGTTGTGATAGAGAAATTGGCACGAGGTGCCGTGGAAACATGAAAGTGGGCTGCGACCCGTATTTTATGATTTTGAAATGAGGTGTCACAGGGTGACTTTTATTCGAAAGATATTTATTTGAAGAATTATATTTGAAAGAGATTTATTTGAATGAATTATATTTGAAAGATATTTATTTGAGAGAATTATATTTGAGAGAGATTTATTTGAAAGAATTATATTTGAAAGATATTTATTTGAAAGAGATTTATTTGAAAGAATTATATTTGAAAGATATTTATTTGAACGGAGTATATTCGAAATATATTTATTGGAAAGTATTATATCTTGACGATTATTATTTAAGAAGCATATAGGCGAAAGATTTATATTTGAAGGACTAGATTAATTAGTTGTACTTGTATTTATTATTTGTTGAGCAATATTAATAATGTTCATGTTACCCTGTTGTGTATATCACTGGTTGATTAGTGTTTCTATTATTGTTATTTGTTTTCTATTATTCTTGTATATTATATTGCACAGGTTATTATACTAGTGGGTGTCTTGACTGTATCTCGTCACTACTCCACTGAGGTTAGTCTTGATACTTACTGGGTACCGACTGTGGTGTACTCATACTACACTTCTGCACATTTTTATGCAGAGCTAGGTATTGGAGATATCGGACTCGGACAGAGTTAGAGTGTGATCGCAAGGATTCAAGGTAGAGTTGCTTGGTCGTCGCAGTCCCTTGGAGTCTTTCAATTTTATTGTTCTATTAATTATTAATCAAACAGTATTGAGTATTCGATCCTTGAGATCACTTCATGTATTCAGTTAGAGTTCGTGACTCAGTATTACCAGTCTTGGGAGGTTGTTTGTAATTATTTCTGCTGTTGGTTTTGACACTTGTATTATAATTATATGTTTAAAAAGAAAACAAATTGGCTTAAATTGTAATTATAATTGGCTTACTTAGTATTAGAGACTAAGTGCCATCATGACGCTTGTGGTGGGATTTTGGGTCGTGACAAGTTGGTATCAGAGCTCTAGGTTCATAGGTTCTACGAGTCACGAACGAGTCTAGTAGAGTCTTGTGGATCGGTACGAAGATCTTTGTACTTATCTTCGAGAGGCTACAAAACTATTAGGAAATTTCTACTTATTTCATTCATGTCGTGTGGAATTTGTTGAATTTGGAATTTGAGCTTTTGCATCTCTATTCTCTCACATATGGTGAGGACACGTGCTACCGGGCCAGCTGAGTAGATACCCGTACATATTGCTAGGGCCACAAGAGGCTGGGGCCGAGGTAGAGGCCGAGGAAGGGCACATGTCGCGACTAGAGCACCTATTTAGAGCAGCAGCTGAGGAGCCGCCAGTAGGTCCAGTTGGGGACAGGTACCAGAAGCACCTGTTGTTACTCCCGGACTTCAGGAGAATTTAGCATAGTTCTTGAATATGTTTGGTACATTAACTCATGCGGGATTAATCTCTGTTGCACCAAATATTGCACAGATTAGAGGAATAACTCAGACTCATACCGCCCGTACTCCAGAGCAGTGAATTCACATTGGTCAAGTTCCGGGTGTAGTACCGGTACAACCTGTTATTCTGGTTCAGCTTGAGGTCAGGCCACAGGCATCAGAAGAAGAACAAAAGAGACTTGAGAGGTTTAAGAGGTATAGTCCACCTACTTTCAGTGGCACAGCTTCAGAGGATGCCCAAGGATTTATAGAAAAGTGTCAATGTATTCTCCGCACCATGGGTATTGTGGAAGTGAGCGGAGTTGTCTTTACTACATTTTAGCTGTCAGGCACAGCGTATCAGTGGTGGCAAGTTTATGAAGAAGGTAGACCAGCCGATGCAACACCACCAACTTAGGCTCAATATTCGGAAATGATTTTGAAAGAATTTGTTCCCTAGAATCTCCGAGATGCGTGGAGCACAGAGTTTGAATGGTTGCGTCAAGACACCATGACGGTGTCAGAATATGCTATCAAGTTCAGTGAGTTAGCCCGACACGCACCTATCTTAGTTCTTACAGTTAGAGAGCGGGTCCACAGATTCATTGAGGGGATCTATTATGATCTTAAAATATGCATGGCTCGAGAGTTACAAACTGATACTTCATTTCAACAAGTAGTGGAGATTGCGAGGAGGATTGAGGGTGTTCTAGGCGAGGAAATGGAATCTAAGGAGGCCAAAAGATCTCAAAGCTCTAGAGGGTTCAGTGGATTTTACTCTTCAGCTATGACCCATTATGGCGGAGGCTCGAGTAGTCAGTCAGCTCAGTCCGCACATCAGATTACTCGGGGTGCTCCAGTAAGATCTTATAGTACACCACCGACATGAAATTCTTACAGTGGTTATTCGAATTAATCAGTATAGACTCAGTACGATCAGTCGCGAACTCAGAGGGGTTGTTATGAGTGTGGTAATACTAGTCACATCATAAGAGATTGTCCCAGACTTGGGAGGGGTGGATTTCATCAGAACATTCAGGCTACAGGCATTATTCCAGTTAATACTCCATTTGCAGAGCCAATTAGGGGTGGAGGACAGGCGGGTAGGGGGCGCCCTAGAGGGGGAAGCCCAACCCGTTGATATATTTGCTATGGTGTGGCTTAGGCCACTACACCAGATGGTGTCATTATAGGTATGATCCTGATTTGTTATAAAAGGATACATCTTCTTCCTTAATTCTATTCGGTTCTGAATATTGAGGTGAGTCCTCCTATTATGCTCTGCCTATGAGTGAGCTTCGTAATTGTAATGACCCGGCTGGTCGTTTTGAGGTTTATAACCCCGTTCCCCCATTTACTGCTCAATTTATGCTTTACAGTTGTTTTATGACTTACCGAGTTAGTTGGTTCGGGTCCGGAAGGATTTCGGAGTGAAATAAGATACTTAGTCTCTTAATTGAAAACTTAAGTTGGAAAAGTTGATCGGATATTGACTTGTATGTAAACGACCTCAGAATTGAATTCTGATGATTCCAATAGATCCGTACAGTGATTTTGGTCTTAGGAGAGCATCCGGATGTGGATTTGGAGGTCTGTAGGTCGTTTCGGGGTTATTTGGAAAAAGTTGGAAATTATACGATGGGGTAAAGTTTCAATTGAGTTCGCACGAGACCTAACTTCAAACGAGTATAACTCCCAAGATATGAAGTTTTATATGGTTTATACTATCAAATGAAAGGTATATGTGTCTAGTTTCTATTGCTTCAAACCGTTCGTCATTTGGAGATTTCTACAAGAAGTTATGACCTTTTTACTAAAGGGTGACAGAACAGCTATGCGAGTCTTGCGTAGCCTATGCACCATAGCACCGTAGCCTACGCACCATTGCATAGGAAATATTAGCATGGAAGTGAATGGGAGAGTTTAAGCTACGTAGCCAATCTGCGTAGGCTACGCAGCCAGCCTACGCAGCTCATTTTCTATAAAACAGGGAAGGTTCGGGGAGAGAGAAAAAGATAATATTTTTGGCTAAGTTTTGAGTTCTAGAGAGAAGGTGGAGCATCCTAAACTCAAATACACATCAAAGGTGAGTTTTATAGTATTTTTATAATGGATTAATACTAGTTAATCGTATTATTAATATCTACATGGATTGAAATTCATAGGGATTTCTCTAATCTTCAAGAATCATTCAAAAGGGTTCAAGTTAGGGTTTGAGCTACAAGAGGTAAATTCTCCACCCTACACTTAAATACAACTATGGATTAAGTATTTGGAATGCATTGTGAAGTAGAAAGTACCAATTGGTTGAAGAATTAGGCTAGTCCTTGAAATGGGTATTGTGAGTTAGGGTTCTTGAATGGAGAAGAAGATGAATAGTGCATTTTTGAATCTTGTTAGGATGGTTGGTGATTCTAGTACTTCAATAGCTTAATAATGATTAAATATTGAATCATATAACCTAGATTGGGGCTTAAAGGCCAAGGATGAAATTATGGGTGGCAAATGGGCTATTTGGGCTGAGTTTGGGTTGCTCAAGATGGGCTGCACAAATAATTGGGTCAATGCCCAACCCAACCCAAATTTTACTTGGGTCAAGATGGGCTAAACAAGGGGTCATAACCCAACCCGCCCAACTTGACCCAAATATTATATTTCTTCACATTCAAATACCTGCATAAAATAGAAAATTTGTCTGGCTCCTGCAAATCTGTTTCATGATATACTGTTTGACATATGATAAGTTATTTCTGCTTTCTTAGCTAGATTTAGATGCTCTCTTTTTTCTATTCATTTTTGATTTTTTTAAGTCCTGCTGGGTTTCTACGTGACAAAACTTGTACAAGGGAATCATGGTAACTAATCGTTATGTACAAAATACCTGACTCATCTTGCTTAGTAAATTTATGAGAATTTCCCTGTTTAAATACATGTGTGTTTTATCAACTACCAATGGTTTAAATCTATATCATCTGTAAAAATATCTTGCCAAAGATCATGTAATAGAATATTTTTCAAGTAAGGATTTGATATTTCATTACTCAGTTCCAATTTGGGATGCACTAAACCCATTTACATGTGGTTATCAAATTCATTACATCGAATTAGTATATACTAGATGAGTGATTATCTGAACTACTATCAACAAATTAATTGCAGTGCACACAATTAATTGCGGTTCCAAGTAAAGATTCAAGTCAACATCTTCTTCAACACAAACTTTTCGTCTTCCTTTTTCTAGCACCACAGTTACCCTGACAAAGCATCACACAACAGAAGTAAAATGAGAAATCACAATTTTGGAAGGTGTGCATAAATGGAGAACTTAATATACAATCAAGTGAAAAACCTAAATTATACCAAAATTCAAACTTTTTGAAAGTGTAGCGGCAATTTTCTCCACATCTATTGCAATGTCCTCCTCTTCATAATCATCACAAGCTAAAAATAAGAAAATTAAAAAAATTGTCAAACTACAAGAAAGTTCATAAAATAAAATTCACACGATACTAATTATAATGTACCTTGATGCCCATAAATCCAATCTCTAGAACATAACTTAGCTTCTGCATTCTCCGGTAGAATAGAACTTTGGAATTTGCCAATAACTCAACCATCAACACTAAAAGCTGACTCGGATGCAACTGTAGTGATAGGTATACTTAACATGTCACGAGCCATCAATGAGAGTTCAGGATACTTACTCCTATTATCTTTCCAAAATGTAAGCACGTCTAAATTTTCATTTCCTTTGCGAACTAATACAGGCTCTTCTAAGTATAAATCCAACTATGTCTTTTCTGAACTATACTCAGACGGACTTTCAAACATGTCAAATTCATCTATTTCGTCCATTATTTCATCATAACATTCTTGACTACTACTTCCAATAATTCCAACATTGGATATTGTCATGTATTCTTTAAATAGCCTATGCAAATTATCCTCAACAATCTTAACTTTTTCATTGCAAGTCAAAGGATCAAGTTTTGAGAAACAAAACTTTATCAATTTTAACTTATATCGAGGATCAAGGACGACCGCCATAGAAGCAATTGGACTATAGTTGTCTTGCCAATATTTTGTAAACTTCTTCTCCATTTCTATAGCCATCGCCTTAATATTAGGATCCTCACTACCTATCTCTTCCCTTATCAATATATGAATTTTCCAAAATTTATGAAAATATAAATTGGCTGTAGGATAATGACTCCCAGAAAATAGTGTAGTGATTTCATAAAAAGGCTTTAAAAACTTGGTAATTGTTTCAGCTTTAACCCAATCCTCATCTGAAGGGCAACATGTAAAATCTTTTTCAAGTATCTTGATGTCAGAAAATGCTCGACGATAAGGAAAAGCGCTATCAAGCATCAAATATGTATAATTCCACCTTGTAGACACATCTGGGCGCACTTTTCCCGTCAACTTTAAACCAATATTCTTGATACACTCAACAAATTTTACAATCCTTAACTCAGAACCTTAAATATATTTTATACTTTCTCTAATTTTAAAAATAATACTCTCTATTGTTTTCAAACTTACTTTAACAATCAAATTCAAAATATGATTTTCACACCTGATATGGACAAAGTCTCCATCACAAAGTAAAGAATCCATCAGCTTAAAATGCTCAATCAGGCAACCCACAACACCATCATTATAACTTGCATTATCTAAAGTTATAGAAAATATTTTCTTTTCAATTCCTTATTCTTTCAATAGATTAATCAACTTTGGACCCAAAATAGCACCCTATGAGGAGGAGGCACATGACGAAAAATTAAAACTCTCTTTTATAAAACCCAATCCAAATCAATAGAGTGTGCAATAACACAAATATATCCATTTGATGTTATTGATGACCATAAATCAGATGTCAAACTGATTCTATTCGGAATAACTTCAAGCTCATTTTTTACCATCACTTTTTTATCATGATATAATTTAAGCACATCAACTTTTACGGTATTTCTTGAAATGATTTTAACCGTAGGATTCAAGAACGCATGCACTTCTCTAACCCCTTCATATTCTACGTAACTAAATAGTAGGTTATGTCTAACTATAGCCTTGGCTACAACTTCACGATATTCTTTATGATCAATTGGCATACCTTTTTTTGATGCTTCAATCTTGTGCTTAGCTAGATGTCGCTTTAAATTTGTTGTTCCATCTTTTGAGTCAGCCAAAAATATTATCCCGCATTTCTTATATTTAGCTCTAAATCTATTATCAGGATCCGTATCCAATGGCAACTTTTCATAGAAATCCCATACAACAGAAGTAGTTTTACGTAGTCTTTTTGAACTTGAAAAACTTATTTCAATAGACTCTACATCCTCATGCTCCATCGACCTCTTCTTACACAATGAGATCCTATAGTAGATTGTTGTATTGGAGAACAATAAGTAGCATAATTCTTGTCGATGGAACTTGAAACACTTATTTCATTGTTGTATTGGAAAACAATAAGTCTGTTAATATGAAACAGAGGGAAAACAAGAGTTTGCAAGATGTAGAATAAAAGCATCTCAGAGCCAGGGATTCAGTCATAAATCTTCCAAATGATACTGATGTTGTTAGTGCACGTAAAGAATCTCCCTGTAATGAGGAATTTTCCGGCTAAGCTTCTAAATGGGAAACTCCCCATATATCAATCTCAAATATATTCAGGGTAGACAAATTGCAACTCATTTTTCAATCTATTAAACTCATTTTCCCCAAACATGCTTATAGAAAAGAACAAATGAGAGAAATTTCCATTTCTAATTCAGTTTAAATAGCTCATAAACAATGAAACAACAACAGAATCCTAAAATAAAGAGAAATAATACTACTGTTGGAGCAGAAAGGACAAATATTTGAAACAAAACAAAGGCAGGTTGTAGAAATGAGAAACAACCCCAAATAGTCCCTTATGTATGAGTGTCAGTGTATTTTCATTCTTATTATAGAACCATGGACACAAATAGTCCTTTATCTTTGTGGAAAAGGGCCACTTTTTATCACATCAAATGAAACACACTCCAAACTAACGGAAAGCTCGTTATTTTAACATAAGTGTGCTGAACTAAATAGCAAAACGATGAAGAAATCAGTCGCCTTTAGCTTGCCCATTTGAAAAGATAACATGAGAAACCCTTGACAGGATCAAACACTTACCTTATGTGATGGAAAAAGTTCGAGATCTAGAGAAATCTTCGGCAAAGAGTTCGCTGGAGAGAAGGAAGATGCTGGAGAAATGGAAGTCGCCGGAAAAAAGACAGAGACCGGAGATCGTATTTGAAGTTCAGAGAGAAACTGGTCATTGTTTTAGTGCACAGATAGTGGAAGAGAAAGCGTCTTGTGTTTAGGTTTTGGGAGTTTGACGGGTCTGTTTGGGCACCTAAACGGGTTAGAGTTGGGCTAACTATTTTAACGGGTTGAAATGGGCTTAGCCCAGAATGACCCATCAATAAAATTCTTTAATGCCCAACCCAATATTTGTTGGGCTAGTTGGGCGGGTTAGTTGGTCTTGGGCTCAAAATGCCACCCCTAGATGAAATCTATTAAGGATAAAAGGGATATGTATGGGTGAACTGGGCTTGTTGAAGACTTAGAGTCAACTTGTTAACCTTTAATAGGTATCGGCATATATATTTGAAAATGTTTTGATGTCTTGGGATGTCTAATATATATATTGGCATGTTGACGACATTTGCGAGTTCTAAATGAATTGGAGAGTCGTACTATTATTTGAAGCTTGGACTTGAGGTAAGTAACAGTTTTACATTTGGTCCTGAGGGTATGAAATCCCGGATCATGTGTTATGTGATTGATTTTGAGGTGACGCACATGCTAGGTGACGGGCGTGTGGGCGTGCATCATAGGAATTTTGACTTGGTCAAATTCCATGGAACTGTGTAGTTTTATTATCAGTTGATATACGTACATTCTCTACGTGTTAGGGAAAACTGAGCTGAGACTCGTATTAAAAATCATGCTTAGACATATGATGTTATTATTGGTACCCACTAGGGTCATTTCTGTGGTTGAATTATATATTTAAATTATAATTTCACACTTAGTCATTTTTATTCATTTTATATCATATCTCAGTCTCTATTGCTATTTATTAAAATATCACATTATCAATTTTGGGCTAATTATCATGATTTCTAAGATCCCGAGAGACAGGAGAGGTTGATGACTGAGTGAGGCCGAGGGCCTAATTGTGAGGATATTTATGGATCGGGTTGCACGCCGCAGCATGTTTTATTGATTTATGCCATGATTGGCTTGATATAGCGCTTGGGCTGAAGGAGCCCCTCCAGAGTCTGTATACACCCCCAGTGAGCGCAGGTACCTACTGAATGCGAGTGTTGAGTGCGAGTGCTAGTGTCGAGTGCTGAGTGACTGTGAGGAATGAGTGACTGTGAGGTTGGAGTGAATGGGAGGACCGAATATTTATTACTCTGAGAGGATGCATTGATTGCATTATTTGCTGCATTTCATCTGTCATATATCACTATTTTGGAAATTCAAAAAAACATTATTTTCTGTGTCATTCAAATTTGATGAAATTTCTGTGAAATATTAAATGTTGAACTTGAAAGCATGCCTACCATTTTATAGTGGAAAGTACTGTATTTGGGCTTAGCTGAGAAACGCGTCACTACTTTTAGTTCCTTATTTATTATTGTTACTTGCTGAGTTGGTTGTACTCATACTACACTTTGTACTTCGTGTGCAGATCCAGGTGATCTCGGACACAGTGGGTGTTGATTATTTCACATAGTTGATTTTTTGGAGATTCAGAGGTAGCTGCTATGTTTCCCAGATCTTGTCTCTCCTTTCCTACCCTTTTGTTTATTGTATTTGGTCTCGGATTATTATAGACCGGGTTTCCCAGACTTGTAATGTATAGATGTTCATGTACTCAGTGACACCAGGTTTTGGGAGTGTAT
Source organism: Nicotiana otophora (assembly GCA_000715115.1). Taxonomy (NCBI): domain Eukaryota; kingdom Viridiplantae; phylum Streptophyta; class Magnoliopsida; order Solanales; family Solanaceae; genus Nicotiana; species Nicotiana otophora. The sequence continues at coordinate 33,248 of AWOL01S0020350.1, forward strand.
TTATATCAGTATGTGTGAGGTTTTCTCTTAAATTAATTATTATATTTTCCGCATTTAAAAGAAATTGTGGTTTATGTAGGTTGTCGGCTTGCCTACCATTTTATAGTGGAAAGTACTGTATTTGGGCTTAGCTGAGAAACGCGTCACTACTTTTAGTTCCTTATTTATTATTGTTACTTGCTGAGTTGGTTGTACTCATACTACACTTTGTACTTCGTGTGCAGATCCAGGTGATCTCGGACACAGTGGGTGTTGATTATTTCACATAGTTGATTTTTTGGAGATTCAGAGGTAGCTGCTATGTTTCCCAGATCTTGTCTCTCCTTTCCTACCCTTTTGTTTATTGTATTTGGTCTCGGATTATTATAGACCGGGTTTCCCAGACTTGTAATGTATAGATGTTCATGTACTCAGTGACACCAGGTTTTGGGAGTGTATTTATATCAGTATGTGTGAGGTTTTCTCTTAAATTAATTATTATATTTTCCGCATTTAAAAGAAATTGTGGTTTATGGAGGTTGTCGGTTTGCCTAGTATTAAGATAGGTGCCATCACGACTGGTGTAATTTTGGGTCGTGACAGTAATTTTGTAACCCACTTATATGTTTATCCCTGTTGGGAGATTTGAAGATATTAGCCTGTGTCTATCATTTTTGTTTTGTACACTACTGAGGGATGTAAGTCCAAAAGTGACTTTCTAATACTCTCTACAGTGGGTTTTGATGTGATTTTGAAATAACTAAATTCAATTTTATGAATTATATGCCCTACCAGTATTAGGGTTCAGTATGTGTTGTGAAAAATTGTTTACAAAATTTATTGAAAAGAAGAAAGAAAGGAAATTGAAAATTTCAGTTGGCACAATGTGCAAAATACTTGTGATTCGGAGTTAAGGACGAGATCCTCACATTTTTATATGATGTGAAATATTTAAACTGGGCTACAAGCCGCGGTGGAAGTCATATAAGGACGAGGTCCTTGTGGTGAAAATATTTATGACTTTAAATCCTCCCTTTAAGAAATTTAAATTTGTACCATAGTATTAATAGGGAGTCATGCCTGTTAGGCTTATTTGATAATTCTTTTAAATGTTTCTATGTATATTTAGCCATGTTCATGCTGTAAATATTGAGTTTTATCCTATAAGGTGAGTGCCCAGGTGGCGTTAAATGTAACTCGTTAATTTGGATAAATAATTATGAGGTGTTCACGCTTCGCGTGTTGTCATCAGTGTTGTGAAAATTAGATATGAGATTTTGGTTCAGATGAGATTAATTGAGGATGCTAAGGTTAGTTATAAACAACTATTATGACCAGAGATGTGGTTATGGACATACGTATGATGTGTGCGTAAGCACGAGTTGCTACAGCCAGTTGAGACTAATACCGTGTGTTGATGTAAGGAATTTGAAAATTGATTAGAGTGTAAGGAATTGGCTTTAAAGCTTATAAGTGTGAATAAAAGAAATAATCTCCACTTAGTTGATGTTGTCGGACCCCTGTTAAATTTACCGTGATGTAGAATCACCCGTAAGTATGTGTGAAATAATGCACTCAGTACTTTAATATCATCAGAACAATTCTTGGCACGTTCGCGGACGAATGTATGTTTAAAAGGGGGAGAATGTAACGACCAGACTTGTCGTTTTAAGAATTTATGCCCCGTTCAGCGACTAAAGGTCTCGAGCAGCTTCCCAATATATATTATGACCCGAGGGTGTGGTCGAGTTTGGTTTTCGAAAGATTCGGAATTAAATTGAAAGATCAATTCTCATTTTTGAAGCGTAAATGGAAAGAGTTGACCGGAGAGTTGACTTTTGAGCAAACGATCTCGGAATAAAATTTTGATGATGTCAATAGCTTCGTATGATGATTTCGAACTTAGGCGTATATTGGGATTTGGATTTGAAAGTCCGTAGGACAATTCGACGCATTTTGGCGAAAGTTAGAAAAATAGAAGATTTTTGGAAAGTTCGCCCGAAGGTTGAATTTTTTATAACGAAGTTTGATTTTGATTCTGGAAATTGGAATAGCTTCATTATGTCATTTAAGACTCGTGTGCAAAATTTAAAGTCATTCCGGATTGATTTAATACATTTCGGCACAAATTATAGAATTTGGAAATTTCATAACTCATAATTCGATTCGAGGCATGATTTGAAGTTTCGGCATTGTTTGATATGATTTGAAGCCTCGACTAAGTTCGTATCATATTTTGGGACTTGTTGGTATGATTTGACGGGGTCCCAAGGGGTTTGGGTATATTTTTGGATCACTGGTTGAGAGATTAGTAAAGTTAAGAAATTTGGTAGTTTGACCATGGTCAATATTGGGTCAAGACGACCTATTTTCAGTGTTTTGAGTACGCGAGCAGGTCCGTTGCATATTTTATGATTGAAATTCATATATGGTTTGTGTCCGGGAGGTTCCGGATGAGTTTCGGGGTGGTTTCGGATCATTTTGGAGAAGTTTGAGTTTGCTGGTATCTGGTGAGGTACTATTCATTCGCAATTGCGAACAATTTATCGCAATTTGCAAACACTGTTCATTCACAATTGAGAATAATTTATCGTAATTACGATGATTTTTGGATTTTAGTGCAGTTTGCAATTGCGAGCACTGTTTATGGGAGGTTACTGTTCATTCGCAAATGCAAAGTTTTTGTCCGCAAATGCGAACCTGGGTAGAAACTTAAGGATTGACAATCTGTCATTTCTTCATTTTCGATTGGGATTTTTGGAGCTCAATTTTTGGGCGATTTTGAGGATTTCTTCATGACTTCGACTGGGGTAAGTGTTCTATATCCTAAAGTGATTACATTTTATGAATCTATGGTAATATTCGTCGTTTAATTCCGATTTAAATGGAAGAAATCAAAATTTTTGCAAAATCTTCCAAAAACGAAAATTCAAGATTTGGAGGACGATTTGTTATAGGAATTTGATAAAATTAGTATGGTTGAACTCATATCGGATGGGTGTTCGGATTTCGTAAAAGTTATGTCGGGTTCCGAGAGGCGGGCCCTGCGTTAACTTTTTAGAATAAAATTTTAAGTTGGAGTTGTATTATCCGGAATTATTTTCGATGAATTTTAATGAAGTTATACAATTAATTGGGATAGATTTGAGCTTCCCGGGGGTCAATTCAAGCAAGAAGGCGATATTGAAATATCGGCATAACTTCAAAAAAGTAAGTATCTTGCCTAACCTTGAGTGGAGGAATTACTCCTCAGGCATCGAGTCTTATGTGCCATTTGTGAAATGTGTAAAGCCGTGTATGCGAGGTGACGAGTACGTACTCGGGCTTATGTGAAAAATTTATTGGGTTAAAGTCATAAACATATTGTGTAATAAATTGGATAATTATTGGCATTTATTAAATCATCTATTTGCCACGCGTCAATTCGCATTTGTTGAATTTGTTTTTATATGAAAATTTGATGTGATTATTAATTGTATATTTATGTGAAGTCCGTGAGTTTAGTGATTTGATATTTTCTAGAAATAATTATATTATGAATTTTCCATCTGCAAATAATTAATGAAATAAATTTAAACTGAGGCGTTAATATAATTATCAAGAATTTTGATTAATGAAGGTGTTGTCCTATACTGAGTATTTTCCATCTATGTTATTGTTTTGAGGTTTTATACACATTGCGTGGAGCCTTGGGCTATTTGTTGTGAAATTAATTGATTTTGTTATATCTTTGGAATTGGTTGTGGCCATTGGGCAAATTGTGATATTAATTGATTTTGTTATGTTAACGTGATAATATTCCGTGTAAATTGTTGTGTTATTTGAGTTATTATTACGAGGATATAATGGTGGCATTCTACTATTGATATTATGTGGTATAAGGGTGGCATTTCACTGTTGTTATGTGTGTTGGGATATTGTAACACCCCGGAAAATTTTGAAGTACTTGAGCAGTAGTAAGAAAGTTGATGTGCGCTCATTATATTATTTTGTGTGCAGACAAGGACTATTAATATAATGGATATTAATTCGATATGATAATAAGTGTACGAGGCATATTATAAGTGATGTGAGGTCTAAAGAGAGCCCAAAGTCCAAGTCAAGTTGAACATTTCATGATAGACTAAAGTTCCAAATGAGTACGCACAAGACCAAACTTTGGACGAGAATATCTATATATATAAGGAGTTATGTGATGGATGATCTATAAAATTAAAGGTCTTCGAGTCTAGTTTTTAACGCTTCAAACCGTTCTTCATTTGGACATTCCTACAAGAAGTTATGACAAAATTACCAAAGGCTGGCGGACGAGTCTACGGATGCGAAGCATCCGAGGCCGCGTCCGAAAGAAAAGCTGGCAGTGAAGTGCTGTCATTGCATCCAGGTCCGCATCCGAACTTCAAAGAGGAGTAAAGTGGGGATGCGAAGCATCCAGGGCAGCATCCGAAACCCAGAAATCTGGTCCTATAAATACAATACAATTTCGGGGTTCATTTTCCCCATTTCTTTTGGACGAATTTTGGAGATCTTCTCCACTCTCTAAAGACCACCAACTCCCCTCTTCTTCAAGGTAATAAATCCCTATTATTTTGATGTGAAATTCCATCATTTCTACACTAGTATTGATGAAATCTACACATAAAATATATAGATATTCAAGAAATTTCTTCAAGAACTCAAATGAGGGTTTTGCAAGATTTCTTCCAAAAGGCAATACTATACCCTTAGACTTATATGTATGGATATATTATGGGAATATGAGCATGAATTAAGTATAGGAACTCATGGTATGGTGATTGGAATTCATAAGTTCCCAATTTAAATACATAATCATTGTAGAGATTGAAAGGTGATTATGGGATGGAATTTTGTTGGTTGGGTGAGAATGGTTCGTCACACATGTAATGTTAGGATTATAAGTTGTTAAAGAATGATGGTGGGATAAATTGTTGGTAAATGATGGTAGTTGGAAGGACTAATTCTATGATTAAGAAATGTATAAATGTATGCCCACTAGGTGTTTGGTAAATTGTCTAAATGGCCTAAACTATGGAATGGGTTACTAATGTTGGTCCCAATGGATGTTGATATTATAGATTGAAGTTGCTTAGTATAGTAGATCGTTGTAGTATCATTAAGGGGTGAATTTCAATTTCGGATCGTTGGTATTGAATTGAGGAGACAAGAAGGCATTCAGACGTGAATACGCACGGAATGGAATATCCTGAGTGTTGATTAGCTTGCTCGACATTTGGTTCGTCTTGTTGAGGTAAGTTACACTTCTAAACTTGGTTCTGAGGATATAAATCCCCGAATTGATGTTATATAAATTATTTGGAAGTGACACACACGATAGTTGACGAGCGTGTAGACGTGCACCATTGAAATTGTGACTTGAATAAATTCTGTGGAGTTGAAAAATTAAAGAATCATGTTATTATCTGAACATTTCCCACGTGTTAGAGAAATTGAGCTGAGGCTCTTATTAAAGATCATGTTTAGGTTACGTGCCGATATTTTGGGGTCAATGGGTCGTGTAGCTGTTAAATTAATTATTTTAAAATATACATTTCATACTCAGTCATGCTCATCCATTGTGAGGATATTTATGGAATCGGGCTGCACGCCGTAGAAGGCCTTTAGGCTTTATTATTATATGGATCGGGGTTGCTCGCCTGCAGCAGTCCTTATAGGCTTTACTATTTTATGGATCGGGGTTGCCCGCCTGCAGCAGGCCTTATATGCTTTATTATTATATGGATCGAGATTTCCCGCCTGCAGTAGGCCATAAAGGCTTTATATCACGCTTGAGCTGAAGGAGCCCCTCCGAAGTCTGTACACACCCCCAGTGAGCGTAGATGATTATATATATTCGGGGTGGATTTCCCAGGGCATGGACTTGCCTTACTGATTTATATTGTACTGAATTTACCTGGACATGGATCTTGTCCGTATCATTTTTATTTGGGGATAAATTACCCCAGGGCTGGATTGGCCTTATACGGTACTGAGTGATTGACTGTCAGTCGATGTGTATTTATATACGGGTTGGAACACCCCTGGGCTGGATTGGCCATAAAAAGTACCGAGTGACCGAATAATTTGTGACCATTATTTACATGAGGTTTTTCTACTGAGACGACATATACCTCATATCATGCAGTATTGATCTATTTCACTTGTACTGAGTTTAAATGTTAAACTTGAAAGCATGCCTACATTTTTGTACCATTATTTATACTGGACTGTACCCGCGGAGCTCGTCATTGCTTTCAGCCCAGAGGTTAATCTTGTTACTTATTGAGTTAATTGTACTCATACTACACTCTCCACCTCGTGTGCAGATCCAGGTGCTTTCAGACATGGCGGCAGTTAGACCTCAGTGTGTTACCAGTTGGAGACTATCAGGGTAGTTGTCTGCCATCCGCTGACCTTGTCTCTCTTTCCTTCAGTTATTGTATTGTTCTATACTTTCAGGCAGTGGTTTTTATCAGTCAGACATTGTATTCATATTAGATGCTCATGTACTCAGTGACACCGGGTTTTGAGAGTGTTATATTTATATTTGTGAGATTTTTTACGCTGAATTTAATTATATTATTTTCAAATTTAAAAGATATGGTAGTTTATTAAGATTGCGGGCTTGCCTACTATTGAGATAAGCATCATCACGACTAGTGAGATTTTGGGTCGTGGCAACTTGGTATCAGAGCTCTAGGTTACATAGGTCTCACGAGTCATGAGCAGGTTTAGTAGAGTCTTGCGTATCGGTATGTAGACATCTGTACTTATCTTTGAGAGGTTGCCGAACCCTTAGGGGAAAAAATTTTCTATTTTTTGTATTCTATCGTGCGAAATTGATTCAGCTTGAAATATAACTCTTTGAATTCCTTCTACACATTCGTGTGCGCATGTGAGCATTCAATATCAGTTGTGCATCATTGGTTTGTGATTCCATGAACGAGGTTCGAGATGTATATTCTGTGTTTTGGTGATGGACCAGTCTAGAAAACTTGAGGCCAGGTTTCGACCGCAGCTTAGACTCGGCAGTTTTAGTTGTGAGAACCTATACATTTGGACTCATATGTCCGGTAATGTTCCTACGAGAAGAATTTGTGGCTCGATGTGCAGTTAAATGGCTATATGATAAGTAAGATATGATTGAGGGATGTGTTAAGATGGTTTGAATGTGACGCAAAGTGTTTTCCTTTTGAAAACAAAAGGGTGCTTGGTGTCTGTCTTGATTTGACGTATAGTCTCGAGTATGAATGTGTTGAAGGATCTTTCACGTTGTTAAATTGTGGGACAAATTAAATTTTCATGTCTTGTTACTGAGTTTGGACTCGAAAAGATTAAGTGATTGCGTAGTAATTATGGCTGCGAAAGGGTATAACAAGTTGCCAATTTGAGGCTAAGCAAGTGGGTTATCTCCTGCGGAGTAATCTACGTAGGTGTGTTCCTTATAATATTGAGTGGAGAGTTTCTTTTCTATCAGCGGAGTGTATGTGTTGATATTCAAATTTGAATCTGGTTGAAAAAGTTAACTTGACTGTCATGAGAATGAAGGCGAGCTTAGCAGATGAATTGAGGTATTTTATGGTTTGTGTTACCTAAGCTTGTGAAGAATTTTTGTTGAACTAACTGAAGTATTATGGCAGTAATAGAGTACAAATATTATGAGTTATTGAATGTTTTGTTATATGGCTTTGAGCCAAGTGGGGGAGCATGCTATTGACGATTTGATTTCATGGTTATGTGTTGTACTAGTTTCGGTTGGAGGCATACATGTGAATCAGTTATGGCTTGCAGAGATTGAGTTCGAGGATGACACGAGTAAAGAAATTCCTGGATATAGGTTATATTGCACTTTATGAGTATTTTATTTAAACTCAGTGGAGGCACTAATTGCGTTAATTATTTGTGATAGTTGCGCGCCACGAGTGCGTACATATGGGAGGTTTGAGCCATGTGCGGGAATCGGGGCAAGTATTCATACTCAGAAGAATGCTTAGGCAAAGATATGCCTAGAGTTGACTGTTAAGCATAAAGTTATAACGTTTCTTGTATTCGTACCTTTGTCGAGAACTATCTGGGCTACACTTGAGGTTACAAAGAGGCTAATTTCCTGAATAAATTGGGTAGTTACTATTTCTGTGTTAAATTGCCGATTTGAGTTATGATAGCATACTTTGCACATGCCTACTCTATGGCGTGTTATTTATACCAGTCCAGGAGCATGTGAATTTTATTTCATTTATCATATACATGTGTATTTATTTGATTGCTCCTGCATTATATGCTTAGACTGGAGGCATGTGACCATGCCAGGAAGATTATATTATTTGCACGTGAGTTGTCCGTGCGGATCCATATACTGATATTATTAGCACGTGAGTTATCCGTGTGGGTTCAGATATTGATACTGTAACACGTGAGTTGCCCGTGCGAGTGATGATAATGTGAGCTCCAGAAGAGCTGGTTATTCTTACTAAATTCGTGTGTCTTGGTTATACTATAGATAATGAGCTTATAGCATTGTAGTTGTGGTGGTGCTTGTTGAAATTGCAATACGGCTCTCTACTTTGAGACATCTTCCATTTTTGGGTACAAGGTTGCGTATTTTGTGGCTTGAGTAATATTGGTGTGGAATGTCTGTGGAATAGTTGTGTTTAATAGTATAATGTCATTGGACCTAGAATGGGTACTATCAGGTTTGATTATGGTATATTTGGGAGGATAACATTGAAAGTCGGCTTAGAAAGTTATTATGGTTCTGGTTGGGGCAAGATAATTCCATGACTTGTTGATCTAATAAGGGGTTATGTGAATTTCTAATAAGGATAAATTATGTGTAGTCACATTATGCTTTATGAAATCATGAAGGGAATATGCCAAACTATGAGTATGATGTCTCCCTATTATTTTTCTCTGTGTACCCGGTGTTTCATGTGTCTATGTCTAAGGAAGTGAAGTTAATGGATAATTGGATTATGAGGAGTAACTATTTGATATCCTCGTTAGAAAAGTCCGGGAGTTGAGATTGCTTCCGTTAATGTGTTATGACAAAGTCAGTAAGTCGAGGAGGCCACCTTGAGGGCCAAAAGTGTTAAGAAAATAAAATGCTCTCACTTGAATGTATAGTCCAATGATTGTGATTTGAAAGGTACTTTCTATGTATTATGATTTAAATATGTGAAACTCATATCCAGATATCATTCTTGATAATATAATGCCTGTAATGATGAGATTTGTGATGTTGATATACATGGTGATGCTTTGTCAAGTTGTGGATGTGTTTATAGGTTGATGTTGGTGATTATCTGACAGGTGGATAGGCACAGTTACAAGGGAAACTCTGCCGAATTTTTTATGAATTTGTAAAGATAGCCACATTTTAAGAGTCATAAGTAAGTTGAAATTTTGGAAAAGAAGTATGAGATCGATATAGTCATAAGTGCCTATGTATAATTGTTTGAGGTAGAAGGATAACTCCATTCTTAAAAGTGACTTGTGAAACATTCGAGGACGAATGTTCTTAAGTAGGGGAGAATGTAACACCCCGGAAAATTTCGAAGTACTTGAGCGGTAGTAAGAAAGTTGATGTGCGATCATTATATTATTTTGTGTGCAGACAAGGGCTATTAATATAATGGATATTAATTGGATATGATAATAAGTGCATGAGGCATATTATAAGTGATGTGGGGTCTAAGGAGAGCCCTAAGTCCAAGTCAAGTTGGAAATTTCATGATAGACTAAAGTTCCAAATGAGTACACACAAGACCAAACTTTAGACGAGAATGTCTATATATATATATAAGGAGTTATATGATGGATGATCTATAAAATCAAATATCTTCGAGTCTAGTTTTTAACGCTTCAAACCGTTCGTCATTTGGACATTCCCACAAGAAGTTATGACCAAATTACCAAAGGCTAGCAGAGGAGTCTGCGGATGCGAAGCATCCGAGGCCGCGTCCGAAAGAAAGGCTAGCAGTGAAGTGATGCCATTGCATCCAGGTCCGCATCCGAACTTCAAAGAGGAGTGAAGTGGGGATGCGAAGCATCCAGGGCAGCATCCGAAACCCAGAAATCTGGGCCTATAAATACAATACAATTTCAGGGTTCATTTTCCCCATTTCATTTGGACGAAATTTGGAGCTCTTCTCTACTCTCTAAAGACCACCAACTCCCCTCTTCTTCAAGGTAAGAAATCCCTATTATTTGGGTGTGACATTTCATCATTGCTACACTAGTATTGATGAAATCTACATATAAAATATATAGATCTTCAAGAAATTTCTTCAAGAACTCAAAGAAGGGTTTTGCAAGATTTCTTTCAAAAGGTAATCCTATACTCTTAGACTTACATGTATGGATATATTATGGGAATATGAGTATGAATTAAGTATAGGAACTCATGGTATGGTGATTGGAATTCATAAGTTCCCAATTTAAATACATAACCATTGTAGAGATTGAAAGGTGATTATTGGATGGAATTTTGTTGGTTGGGTGAGAATGGTTTGTCACACATGTGATGTTAGGATTATAAGTTGTTAAATAATGATGGTGGGATAAATTGTTGGTAAATGATGGTAGTTGGAAGAACTAATTCTATGGTTAAGAAATGTATAAATGTATGCCCACTAGGTGTTTGGTAAATTGTCTAAATGGCCTAAACTATGGAATGGGCTACTAATGTTGGTCCCAATGGATGTTGATATTATAGATTGAAGTTGCTTAGTATAGTAAATCGTTGTAGTATCATTAAGGTGTGAATTTCAGTTTCGTTGGTATTGAATTGAGGAGACAAGAAGGCATTCAGAGGTGGATACGCACGGAATGGAATTTCCTGAGTGTTGATTAGCTTGCTCGACATTGGGTTCGTCTTGTTGAGGTATGTTACACTTCTAAACTTGGTTCTGAGGGTATGAATCCCCGAATTGGTTTTATATAAATTATTTGGAAGTGACACACACGATAGTTGACAAGCGTGTAGATGTACACCATTGAAATTGTGACTTGAATAAATTCTGTGGAGTTGAAAAATTAAAGAATCATGTTATTATCTTAACATTTCCCACGTGTTAGAGAAATTGAGCTGAGGCTCTTATTAAAGATCATGTTTAGGCTACGTGCCGATATTTTGGGACCCATGGGGTCGTGTTACTGTTAAATTTATTATTTTAAAATATATATTTCATACTCAGTCATGCTCATCCATTGTGAGGATATTTATGGGATCGGGTTGCACGCCTTAGCAGGCCTTTTAGGCTTTATTATTATATGGATCAGGACTGGCCGCCTGCAGCAGGCCTTATAGGCTTTACTATTTTATGGATCGGGGTTGCCCGCCTGCAGCAGGCCTTATAAGCTTTATTATTATACGGATCGGGATTGCCCGCCTGCAGTAGGCCATAAAGGCTTTATATCACGCTTAAGGATGAAGGAGTCCCCCCGGAGTCTGTACACACACACCCAGTGAGCGTAGATGATTATATATATTCGGGATGGATTTTCCAGGGCATGGACTTGCCTTACTGATTTATGTTGTACTTAATTTACCTGGACATAGCTTTTGTCCGTATCATTTATATCTGGGGATAAATTACCCCAGGGCTGAATTGGCCTTATACGATACTAAGTGATTGACTGGCAGTCGATGTGTATTTATATACGGGTTGGAACACCCCTGGGCTGGATTGGCCATAAAAAGTACCAAGTGACAGAATAATTTGTGACCATTATTTACATGAGGTCTTTCTACTGAGACGTCATATACCTCATATCATGCAGTATTGATCTATTTCACTTGTACTGAGTTTAAATGTTAAACTTGAAAGCATGCCTACATTTTTGTACCATTATGTTTACTGGACTATACCTGCGGAGCTCATCATTGCTTTCAGCCCAGGGGTTAGTCTTGTTACTTATTGAGTTAGTTGTACTCATACTACACTCTGCACCTCGTGTGCAGATCCAGGTACTTCCGGACAAGGCGGCGGTTAGACCTCAGTGTGTTACCAGTTGGAGACTATCAGGGTAGCTGCCTGGCGTCCGCTGACCTTGTCTCTTTTTTCTTCAGTTATTGTACTGTTCTATACTTTCAGACAGTGATTTTTATCAGTCAGACATTGTATTCATATTAGATGCTCATGTTCTCAGTGACATCGGGTTTTAGGAGTGTTATATTTGTATTTGTAAAATTTCTTCCGCTGAATTTAATTATTTTATTTTCAAATTTGAAAGATATGGTGGTTTATTAAGATTGTGGGCTTGCCTACTATTGAGATAGGTGCCATCACGACTGGTGAGCTTTTGGGTCATGACAGATATTGTCTAGGCGAAGTGATAAGGGTGGCTATAGGAGAGATAAGGGTGGTTATATGAGCGATAAGGGTGGTTATTGATATTGTCGGGGCGGAAGGATAAGGAAGGGTATTATAGGAGTGATAAGGGTGGCTATAGGAGAGATAATAGTGGCTATTGTCAGGAAAGATATGTAATGGTGTGGAGTTATTGCGTTGGTAATTTTTATGTGATGTTGTGATTTTTCTTGTGTTTATTCTATATCTTGTGCAATTTCTCTTGTTGTTTCGGTAAACTTGATAATGGTCCGATCTATGTTGAAAATGGGTGTTTGTGGCTATTGCCAGGCGGACTATGAAATAAAATGTGGGCACGAGGTGCCGTGAGTAAACAATGATGATATTGGCATGTGCATTGTCCGTGCAATTGTGATATGAAATGTGGGCACAAGGTGCCGTGGTTAAATGATGATGATTTTGGCACATGAGTTATCCGTGTGGTTGTGATAGAGAAATTGACATGAGGTACCGTGGAAACATGAAAGTGGGCTGAGACCCGTATTTTATGATTTTGAAATGAGGTGTCACGGGGAGACTTTTATTCGAATGATATTTATTTGAACAATTATATTTGAAAGAGATTTACTTGAAAGAATTATATTTGACAGATATTTATTTGAGGGAATTATATTTGAGAGAGATTTATTTAAAAGAATTATATTTGAAAGATATTTATTTGAAGGAATTATATTTGAGGGACTCACTTACCCTATCATACTTCAGATGGCCAAGGAGACCGGAAGTGAGATTTCTTTTCAGGCGGCTGCTAATGTCTCAAGGAGGATCGAGATGGTTCTTGCACAGGAAAGAGAGAAGAGGTCCGATAAGAGGCCTCGTCAGTTCGGTGGTTTCAGTGGTGCCTCGTATGGAGGCAGAGGTAATTTTGGTAGGGGTCATCCTCCCAGACCATTTCATTCAGCACTTCATGTATCTCTCGGTGCTTCAGGGAGTCACGGTCCTATTATGCCTTACTCTGGGCAGCCGGCATTCAGTGCACATTCATCTCCTATCAGTGCATCACCACTCCAGAGTTACTACAGCGGTTATTCGGTCCATTTGGGTCAGCTTTAGCAGCCACGGCATCAGGATGGGTGCTATGAGTGTGGGAACATTAGTCACATCAGGAGGTATTGCCCTAGATTGGCGAGTAACAGATCTCGGCAAGATTCTTGTGCCATCATACCGGCACCGGTTTCTTTAACTCCTACTCAGCCAACTAGAGGTAGGGGTCATGCAGCTAGAGGTGGAGGTCAGGCTATTAGAGGTGGAGGTCAATCCATTAGAAGTAGAGGTCAGACCGTTAGAGGTGGAGGCCAGCCAGTCAGAGGCCGTCCCAGAGACGCAGTTTAGAGTGGTGGGGCCCAGCCCCGATTTTATACTTTTCCAATTAGGCCTGAGGCCGAGTCATTTGATCCTGTGATCACAGGTATTATTCCAGTTTGCCATAAAGATGCTTCAGTTCTATTTGATCCAGGATCTACGTATTCCTATGTGTCCTCCTATTTTGCTTCATATTTGGTTGTGCCTTGTGATTCTCTGAATGCTTCTGTGTGTGTATCTACACCGGTGGGAGATTCTGTTGTAGTAGATAATGTCTATCATTCGTGTGTGGTTACTATTGGTAATTTTGAGACTAGTGTGGATATTTTACTTCTTGATATCGTAGATTTTGATGTCATCTTGGGTATGGATTGGATGGCCCCTTATCATGCTATATTGGATTGTCATGCCAAGATAGTGACCCTAGCTATGTCGGGGTTACCTCGGTTAGAGTGAAAAGGAACTCCTATTCATTCTGCCAGCAGGGTTATTTCTTATATGAAAGCTCGCCGTATGGTAGAGAAAGGGTGTCTAGCCTATTTGGCTTATATTCGCGATCCCAGTGTGGATGTCCCTTCTATGGACTCAGTACCAATTGTTCGTGAATTTCCAGAAGTATTTCCTGCATATCTGCCGGGGATGCCACCCAACAGAGATATTGACTTCTGTATTAATTTGGCTCCGGGCACTCAGCACATTTCTATTCCACCATATCGTATGGCCCTGTCAGAGTTGAAAGAATTGAAAGAATAGTTACAAGGCTTTCTTGATAAGGGATTCATTAGTCCCAGTGTCTCGCTCTGGGTGTACCAGTATTATTTGTAAAGAAAAAAGATGGCTTTATGCGGATGTGTATAGACTATCAGCAGTTGAACAAGGCCACTATCAAAAACAAATATCCGCTGCCAAGAATTGATGACTTATTTGATTAGCTTCAGGGTGCCAAGGTATTTTCGAAGATCGATTTGAGGTCTGGTTACCATCAGTTGAAGATTAGGGCATCTGATGTCCCTAAAACAGCTTTTCGAACTCGGTATGGGCATTATGAATTCCTAGTGATGTCATTTGGGTTGACAAAGGCCCCAGCAACATTTATGGATCTGATGAATCGGGTGTTCAAGCCTTATTTAGATTCTTTTGTGGTTGTATTCATTGAAGATATCTCGATTTAATCCAGCAGTCGAGAGGAACATGAGCAGCATCTTCGAATTGTGCTTCACACCTTGAAGAATAATCAGTTATATGCCAAGTTTTTAAAATGTGAGTTTTAGTTAGACTCAGTTGCCTTTTGGGGGCATGTTGTATCGGCAGAAGGCATAAAGGTGGATCCTAAGAATATTGAGGCTGTTCAGAATTGGCCTAGACCTACTTCAGTTACAGAGATCCGGAGTTTCCTGGGTTTAGCAGATTATTATCGTCGGTTCGCGGAAGGGTTTTCATCTATAGCAAGCCCATTGACCAGATTGACCCAAAAAGGTATCCCATTCAGATGGTCAGACGAGTATGAGTTGAGCTTTCAAAAGCTCAAGACTGCTTTGACTACGGCGCCAGTGTTGGTATTACCCATAGGTTCAGGATCGTATATGGTATATTATGACATATCTCACATTGGGCTTGGTACAGTATTAATGCAAGATGGCAAGGTAATTGCATATGCATCACGACAGTTGAAAGTTCACGAGAAGAATTATCATGTTCATGACTTAGAATTGGCAGCCATTGTTCATGCGCTAAAGATTTGGAGGCAATATCTCTACGGTGTCTCGTGTGAGGTATTTACTGATCATAGTATCCTTCCGTATCTGTTCAAACAAAAGGATCTTAATTTGAGGCAGAGAAGATGGTTGGAGTTGTTGAAAGACTATGATATTACCATTTTGTATCACCCCGGAAAGGCCAATGTAGTGGCCAATGCTTTGAGTAGAAAGGTTGTGAGTATGGGCAGTCTTGCGTATATTTCGGTTGGTGAGAGGCCATTAGCTACAGATGTTCAGACTTTGGCTAATCAGTTCATGAGGTTAGACGTTTCAGAACCCAGTCGGGTTCTAGCTTGCACAGTGGCTCGGTCTTCTTTATATGAGCGCATCAGAGAGAGGCAGTATGATTTTCCTCATTTACTTGTCCTTAAAGACACGGTGCGGCAAGGTGATTCCAAACAGGTTGCTGAGGGGGGAGATAGGGTTCTGCGAATGCAGGGTCGCATTTGTGTGCCTAATGTGGATGGAATTCGTGAATTAATTCTTGAAGAAGCACACAGTTCCAGGTATTCTATTCATCCAGGTACCGCCAAAATATATCAAGATTTACAGCAACATTATTGGTGGAGGAGAATGAAAAAGGATATAGTTGCATATGTAGCTCGGTGTCTGAATTGTCAGCAAGTTAAGTACGAGCATCAGAGACCTGATGGTTTGCTTCAGAAGTTAGAAATTCCTGAGTGGAAGTGGGAGCGTATCACTATGGATTTTGTTGTTGGGCTCCCACGGACTCAGAGAAAATTTGACGCAGTTTGGGTCATTGTGGA
>AWOL01S0020350.1:50432-75465 GCA_000715115.1 Nicotiana otophora
TTGTTGGGTACCGATTTGGTACAGGATGTCTTGGATAAGGTCAAGATTATTCAGGATCGACTTCGCACAGCTCAGTCTAGGCAAAAAAGTTATACCGACCATAAAGTTCTTGATATTGCATTCATGGTTGGAGAAAGAATATTGCTCCGGGTTTCACCTATGAATGGTGTAATGAGGTTCGGAAATAAGGGCAAGTTGAGCCCTAGGTATATCGGACTCTTTGAAATTCTTGAAAGGGTGGGTGAAGTAGCCTACAAGCTTGCATTACCACCTAGTTTATCAGCGGTTCATCCGGTGTTCCATGTTTCTATGTTCCGAAAATATCATGGTGATCCGTCCCATGTGTTAGATTTCAGCTCAATCCAATTGGACAGAGATTTGACTTACGAGGAGGAGCCGGTGGCTATTCTAGCCCGGCAGGTACGACAGTTGAGGTCTAAGAGTTATTCTTCAGTTCGAGTACAATGGAGAGGTCAGCTGGTAGAGGCATCTACCTGGGAGTCTGAGTCGGACATGCGAAGTAAATATCTACACTTATTCACCAGCTCAGGTGCTTGTTTCTAACTCCGTTCGAGGATGAACGTTTATTTTAGAGGTGGAGAATGTGATGACCCAAAATGTCATCTTTAAATTTAATAAGTAATTATGTGTTCTAAAACCTCGAAAAGGAGCATGTATCATTCCTCGACTTGTGTGCGTAGTCCGTACAATTTTCCAGAAAGTTTTTATGTGAAAAATGGATTAAAATGTGAAATAGAGCTTTAAAACTCAACTGTGTTGACTTTGGTCAACATTTTGAGCAAACGGACCCGGATCAGTGTTTTGACAATTCCGGTAGATCCGTATCCTGATTTGGGACTTGGGCGTATGCCCGGAATCGAATTCCGAGGTCCCTAGCCCGAGATATGAAATTTTGATAAAAAATTAAAATCTTGCAAGCTTAATGATTTTTAAGAAATTACTGATGTTGGATTTATTGACCTCGGGTCCGGGATTTGAAATTATAATACCTGAAGTGTAGCTACTCGAGGCCTCAAGCCGCCGAACGACGTGCTAGAGCTCAAAACAACCGGTCGGGTCGTTACAGATTACTTACAAATTATATACAATCCATTATTAATGCCTTAAATTAGGGGATTTAGTTACATCCTTTTCCTTTTTTCTCTCATCTCCTCTCCTTTTTCCTCATTGCCGCCCCTCTCATCAATTTTTCTTTCTTTCTCGATCACTCTCTCTCACCGTTTCTCTATCTCAATAAGGTAAGCCTAAAAGTTGTCTTCTGCCAATCAACCTATTGAAGTAACCTCCAGTTTGTCATTGGTTTGCCCTTTTCTTTTTTACATTGCTACCCACTAAGTATGGAACTTTAACAGTGCAAGAATGTTATTGAATTCAAACTTGTGACACTTCGGTTTGTATTGTGCTCTCTTGAAAATCGGATTATCCTGTAGTTTAATAGTCTTTTTCAAGAGATGAATTTAGCACCAAGTAAGAAGGTCGTAGGAATTGAAGATTCAAACACTAATCTATCATAAAGCTTTGAATTCGAATTTTAATTTTTAAAAACTATTATTTGTTTGGATTGAGTGTTGTTGCAAACAATTGGGAATATTGTTTGGAGTTTATATCTCAATTTTAAGGGTGCTTGGTGAAGATTAGACTTGATTTTGGCTGAATTTGAGATTGTAACTCGAAGTCGAAGAAGAAGAAGAACATGACATTCCATATACTTACGAAAGTGTAGTAAAGTTGTATTATAATTGTATGTAAATTGTATTCTGTTGCAGTTATATATATATTTTTATTTGAATGTTGTAGTTATACATATATATATATTTATTTGAATGTTGTATGAAAGTTGAAAAATAGTTGTATAATATATGAATCGTTATATAAAATTTATATTTAAGTTATCAATACTATCTTTTTATATAAAGTTGTTGATATGTATCAAAATTTGTCCAAAAATTTTACGAGGTTAATAACTATCGTGCGGGACCAGTAAAGTATTATGCTTCACTTGATTGGTTAACTTATCCAATACACTATTCTATCACAAATTAGAAAAACCTATTTAAATCAGCATTAAAATGGATACATTGTACTTAAAATTAATATTATACAATTTGACGGTACAACAACAAATAAATTTAAAAATAAATTTCGTACATATTTAATACAAATTGATATATCTACAACAACATATATACATACTAAAAATAAATTTCATGCAGGTAATTATATAGTATACACTTATTTACAACTTATCTACAACTTTCATACATTATGTTTACCTAGTTAAAATATGTCTACAACATCATACAACTTAAATATAATTTTCATATAAATTTTATACAATATGTCTTTTGTATATTTTATATATTTTGTATTTGATTTGTATACAAAATATATACAAAAGACATATTGTATAAAATTTGATTTGTATACAACCGGAATTTTGTATTTGATTTGTATATATTTTGTATACAAATCAAATACAAAATATATAAAAGACATATTATATAAAATTTATATGAAAATTGTATTTAAGTTGTATGATATTGTAGATATATTTTAACTGGGTAAAAATAATGTATGAAAGCTGTAGATAAGTTGTAAATAAGTGTATACTATATAATTAGCTGTATGAAATTTATTTTTAGTATGTATATATTTTGTTGTAGATATATCAATTTATATTAAATATGTACGAAAAGTATTTTTAAATTTGTTTGTTGTTGTACCATCAAATTGTATAATATTAATTTTAAGTACAATGTATCCATTTTAGTGCTGATTTAAATAGGTTTTTCTAATTTGTGATAGATTAGTGTATTGGGTAAGTTAACCAGTCAAGTGAAGCATAATACTTTACTGGCCCCGCACGATAGTTATTAATCTCGTAAAATCTTTGGACAAATTTTGATACATATCAACAACTTTATGTAAAAAGATAGTATTGATAACTTAAATATAAATTTTATATAACGATTCATATATTATACAACTATTTTTCAACTTTCATACAACATTCAAATAAATATATATATATGTATAACTACAACATTCAAATAAAAATATATATATAACTGCAACAGAATACAATTTACATACAATTATAATACAACTTTACTACACTTTCGTAAGTATATGGAATGTCATGTTCTTCTTCTTCTTCGACTTCGAGTTACAATCTCAAATTCAGCCAAAATCAAGTCTAATCTTCACCAAGCACCCTTAAAATTGAGATATAAACTCCAAACAATATTCCCAATTGTTTGCAACAACACTCAATCCAAACAAATAATAGTTTTTAAAAATTAAAATTCGAATTCAAAGCTTTATGATAGATTAGTGTTTGAATCTTCAATTCCTACGACCTTCTTACTTGGTGCTAAATTCATCTCTTGAAAAAGACTATTAAACTACAGGATAATCCGATTTTCAAGAGAGCACAATACAAACNCTTTCGTAAGTATATGGTATGTCATGTTCTTCTTCTTCTTCGACTTCGAGTTACAATCTCAAATTCAGTTAAAATCAAGTTTAATCTTCACCAAGCACCCTCAAAATTGAGATATAAATTCCAAACAATATTCCCAATTGTTTGCAACAACACTCAATCCAAACAAATAATGATTTTTGAAAATTCAAATTCAAATTCAAAGCTTTATGATAGATTAGTGTTGGAATCTTCAATTCTCACGACCTTCTTACTAGGTGCTGAATTCATCTCTTGAAAAAGACTATTAAACTGCAGGATAATCCGATTTTCAAGAGAGCACAATACAAACCGAAGTGTCACAAGTTTGAATTCAATAACATTCTTGCACTGTTAAAGTTCCATACTTAGTGGGTAGCAATGTAAAAAAGAAAAGGGCAAACCAATGACAAACTGGAGGTTACTTCAATAGGTTGATTGGCAGAAGACAACTTTTAGGCTTACCTTATTGAGATAGAGAGACGGTGAGAGAGAGTGATCAAGAAAGAAAGAAAATTGATGAGAGGGGCGGCAATGAGGAAAAAGGAGAGGAGATGAGAGAAAAAAGAAAAAGGATGTAACTAAATCCCCTAATTTAAGGTATTAATAATGGATTGTATATAATTTGTAAGTAATCTGTAACGATCCGACCGGTCGTTTTGAGCTCTAGCGCGTCGATCGGCAGCTTGAGGCCTCGAGTAGCTACACTTCAGGTATTATGACTTGTACATGATTTATTAACCTCGGGCCCCTATAAGAAATTATAATCTATAATGATTTATGTTATTATGAACTGTTGTCGGTTATTGGAGTTGGACTCTAACCTTTGTCCCAGCTCGTCACTACTTTCAACCTAAGGTTAGGTTTGTTACTTATTAAGTATATGGGGTCGGTTGTACTCATACTATACTCCTGCACCTTGCGTGCAGACGTTGGGTGTTGATGTTACTATGCACGACGGGAGCTGGATCTGAAGATGTACCTGTGTTCCGGTCATAGCTGCCTTTTGACCTTTGTAGCTTTAGAGTTTTAATCTATTCATGTATAGTTCAAACATATGATGTACTTTAATTCATACCATCTTTGTAAATTCTAAATCTTAAAAACTCATGATTTGTACCAGCAATCCTTAGGAAGTTGTATAAAATTCAGTTATCTCATCTTTGATTCACATCGGTGTTATTTTATTATGTTATTTTGTTAATTGGCTTACCTAGTGGGTTGGGTTAGGTGTCAGCACGACAGTTTAGATTTTGGGTCGTGACATTTATTCTAACTGGCTTCAAGGACATGCCGTAATTTCAAGTTCGTATATATGTATAAAGTTTGAAATTTTTATCATTTATTAATTTTTAATTTTTTTAATTAAATTGGATTTGGCCCATTAGGTCCCGAGTTAAGGGATTCGTAGGTCACGGGTCCGGGTTGGGTCAACATATTTTGATTAATGGGTCAAATCCGGACCGGCCCCTATAAGAAAGTGAACCGCGCCAGCCCGGTTAAGGGCCCACATGCCAAGAGTCAACGGGTTTTGGTCCGAGTCGGATCGACCCATTTAACAGGTCTAGTAAAAAAGTAAGAAGAAAACAATGAAAAATAAGAAAATAAAAAAGGTTAGACATGTGGCATTAAGATAACAGTTCAGAGCCAAAACATTTACGTTCAATCGCCTCTTTTAGTTGTAAAACACGCGCGTGCCAGCTGTAAAAAATGGTGTCTTAGGTACACTCTAGAAAGGTTGAGTGTGTAAGATGATTATCGTCCGTAAAAAGTGTGTGATAGGGATTTGATCCATAATTCAGGGGTAACTTATATATTTTGCCTTATTATTATTAGTGATACCATGTCGACAAAATGGAAATGAATATGATAATTACAGGAATGATACTTTATTTGTGAACATCAATTAATTTTATCCCTGGTCCAAGAGAGTTTGAATATGATGACATTCGCATATACATTTAAGTGTACGTGCTCAGTTCTTTTTTTTTGTGTAGGCCACCCTGTACTTTATTAGTTTGTCTGTACCCCACAACGGTTAACAAATTGTTAACTATCTGGATTTACAAAGAAATTGACGAAGTAGAAAATAGGGTTCATCGCTTGAGAGAAGGTTCGAGAGAATTTCATCTCGTCTATTTCTCAGAAGTGTATCTGTCTCCTTAACAAATGGAAGAAAGAACCTAATAATTAATAGTTAGTGGGCCTGACCCGGTGGGCCAACTAATACAAATAATGGACTCAATATAAAATAACCCAAATATTCAGCCTTTATCTAATATCCTAACAGTTCCCCTCAAGTTGGAGGGTGATAAAACCCCCAACTTGCGAAGATAGAGATGATGAGCAGGTCCAGGAAGAGCCTTGGTAAGTATATCAGCAACTTGAGCATCACTGGAGACATGGCCCAAGCTGATCAGCCCATCACCAATTTTACCTTTGATGAAATGACAATCCAGCTCTATATTCTTAGTCCGCTCATGAAATACTGGATTGCGTGCAATGTACAAGGCAACCTGATTGTCACAATACAAAGGAATGGGAGAAGAAGAAGAAAGACCAAAATCAGACAACAGCCTTGAAAGCCAAGTGACCTCAGCTGCAGCTTTACTCATGACCATGTACTCAGCTTCAGTAGAGGAAAGAGATACCACAGGCTGCATTTTTGATTTCCAACTCACCAAACAATCACCTAGAAAAACACAGAAACCAGTCAGAGATCTTCGACTATCTGCACAAGAAGCCCAGTCACTATCACAATAGACCTTCAAGGAGAGATCAGGTAAATTACTGAAGAAAAGACCAGACTCAGAAATACCCTTCAAATACCTCAACAGGTGTAAAGTAGCCTACATATGGGGAACACAAGGAGCCTGCAAGAACTGGCTGGGATGTTGAACTGCAAAGCTAATATCAGGCCTTGTATGGGTCAAGAAATTCAACTTTCCTACCAAGCACCTATACTTCTCAGTCTTGGGGCAAAGGCTCATCAACAGAAACTTTCAGTTTCTCATTAAGAGCAAGAGGACAAACAACAACAGAAGAAGCAGAAGAAGCAAAAGAATCCAATAAGTCATGAATAAACGTTTTTTGATGAAGAAGAACCCCAGAATTAGAATATAAAACCTCAATCCCCAAGAAATAATTAAGAGAACCAAGGTCCTTGATTCTGAACTGTTCATGCAAAAAAGCTTTTAAGGAGGAAATCTTAGATAAATCAGTCCCAGTAAGGATGATATCATCCACATACACATCTAAAATGACCAAAGAAGTCCCAGAACCCCTAGAAAATAGGGAGTAATCATTTAAAGAATGAGAATATCCTATAGAACAAAGTGCCTGAGACAGTTTAGCATACCATTGTCTGGAGGCCTATCTCTAACCATAGAGGGACTTAAGTAGCTTGCAGACCAAAGGAGGAGAAGAAGAATAAGAAGGGGGAACGGACAAACCAGGAGACACATTTATAAAGACCTCCTCATCAAGATCCCTATGCAAGAATGCATTATTAACATCAAGTTGAAATAAAGGCCAGTGTTTCTTAACAGTAACAACAATTAAGACTTCACAATAGACATTTTAACAGTAGGAGAAAAAGTTTCATGAAAATCAACCCCCTCAATCTGAGTATCACCCATAACCACCAACCTAGCCTTATACCTTTCCAGACTCCCATCAGCTCTATATTTCACTTTGTATGCCCATTTGCAACCTATAAGCTTTTTACCAGGGGTAGCTCAACAATATCCCAAGTTCTATTAGCCTCCAAAGCCTCAAACTCCTTTCTTATGACATGCTACCACTCGGGGATAGCAGCAGCCTGAGAGTAAGTAAAAGGCTCAGGGATGTGGAGCTGAGTAGTGGTTGCATTGAAGGAAATAGATTCAGAATTAGAAGGAGCATAGAGAGATGCAGAAGGAGGAAGGGTAGGACATACATAATTCTGAAGATAAGAAGGAACAGTATAAGGTCTACCAGATCTTCTAATGGGAGGAGAAGAAGAAGGGAGAACAGTAGGGGTAGTGGAGCTAGAAGAAGGAGAAGAAGGAAAATCAGGAAAAACTGAGGAAGGATAAGGAGGAGGAGGGATGAGAGAAGGTCGGTGAGAAGAATCAGGAGCGGGAGGAAAGAGAGGAAAGTGGCAATCATCAGAAATATGACTAGGAACAAGGGAAAAGGGTATGGCAGGACATGAGGAAATAGTAGATTTAGAGAATGGAAAGATGTGCTCATGAAATATGACATCTCTGGAGACAAAACAGGATTTAGTAGACAAATTGTAAAGTTTATAACCCTTTTTGCCAAAAGGGTAGCCAATAAATACACATGGTATGGACCTAGGGTGAAACTTATCTCTATGGGGTTTGGGCAATATTGACTAGCAAAGGCAGCCAAAAGACCCGAGATAAGAATATAAAGGAGCCTTCCCAAATAGTAATTCATAAGGACTCTTGTGCTGGAGAAGAGGAGAAGGAAATCTATTTATCAGGTAAGTAGCAGTGAGAAGACAATCACCCCAGAACTTAATAGGAAAGTGAGACTAAAATAAGATAGCCCTGTCAGTTTCTAACAGATATCTATATTTCCTTTCAACTATACCATTTTGTTGAGGAGTATAAGAGAAAGAAATTTGATGAATGATCCCCTTTTTTAGAAAAGAAAAGAGAACCAGAGGAACTGGAACCTAACTCTAAAGCATTATCACTTCTTACAGTTGAACTTTAGTTTAAAACTGTGTTTCAACCATAAAGATAAAAGCTTTTAACAAATCAAAAGCATTGTTCTTTGCTCCCATAAAATGTGTCCATGTAGCCCTGGTATTGTCATCTACAATAGTAAGAAAATATTTGGAACTAGAATGAGTGGGAGTGGAGTAGGGACCCCAAGTATCTATATGTATAAGCTGGAAAGGGTGAGTGGACTGGATAAAACTATCAGGAAAAGGGAGCCTAGTCTGTCTTGCTAAGGGGAAAATAGGACAAATGAAGGACTGTTTAGAGGATAGTCCACATCAAGACCAAAAATAAGTTTCATTTTGGAAAAAGGAATATATCAACAATATTATCCACTACATGTACGGAACAAGCAACAGAAGAACAAGAATTGACATTAACAGATTCAATAGGAGAAGTGACATGTTGAAATAGCTTGTAAAGTCCATTGTCCAGTCTACCAAGTACCACTGGCTTCCTCACTGAAGGGCCCTGAAAAGTACAAGCAGACTTGGTGAACTGTACAACATCATCACAATAAGACAAAAGCTTGTGGACAGATATGAGATTATGTTTAAAACTAGGGATGCAAAGAACATTATGAAGGATTAAGTCAGGAAATAAAGCTAAAGAACCAACATTGGTAACATTCATTTATACCCATTTAAAAGAGACACAAGATAAGGAATAGGAAGAGTGAATATATCAAAGAGTAAACTCCTAATGGAAGTCATGTGATCAGTAGCTCCAGAATCTATTATCCAAACAATGCTATTCACACTAGACAACATACAAGCTCCATAAGAAACACCCTCATAAGGTATGGGCTTACCAGTAAAGTTAGCAGAAGCCAAGAGAGGTGGAGTATGTGGGGAAGCAGAGATCTGGGATTGTTGTAATAAGATCATCAGTTGAGAGTATTGATCCTTGGTAAGGCCATGTATGACAGATGACTCCTCATTCTCAACATGACCATCAGAACCACCAAGCACAGAAGAACTACCAGAGGATTCAAGCTCAACATGTGCAGTAGTTCTGCGAGTGGGAGGTCCTTTGTTGAATTTGAAATTGGGAGGATATCCATGCAATTTATAGCATTTATCTATAGAATGCCCAGGTTTCTTGCAATATTTGCATATGACAGAAGACCTGGGAGCATCAAAGGAAACCTTGGAAGGAAATGATGGCTTAGAAGTCCCAACATTGAATGAAGCAGAATGTGTGGAGAATTGGGAGGCAGAAGACACCCGCCTCTACTTCTCATCAGACAATAAAATGTTGTACATATTCCCAACAGATGGAAGTAGTTTCATCATTAAAATGTTGCTGCGAGTTTGCATGTAGGTATCATTCAAACCCATAAGGAACTGATAAACCTTCTGATCTTAATCCTCAGCAGCCTTACCCCCACAAGTGCAAACTCTGACCTTATAAGAAGCTATTTCATCCCAGAGTTGTTTGATTTTATTAAAATAAGAATGTATGTCTAAAGACCCTTGAGATATTTGTGCTAATTCTTTCTTTAGCTCAAAAACTCTTGCCCCATCAGCCTTACCATCTCTCCTCCAATTCACACCAAATATCTTTAACATATTCAGAGTATTCTACACTACGAGATATTTCTTTTGATAGGGAATTAACTAACCATGAGACCACAAGATCATTACACCGTTGCCACTAGCATGCTAGAGGAGATCCTAGAAGAGGTTTGTTAGAGGTGCAATTGATAAAATCAAGTTTATTACGACTGGAGAGAGCAACCAAGATGTTTCTCCTCCAGCTGCCATAGCAGCTTCCATCAAATGAACTAGAGACCAAAGAGGTTCCCAGCACGTCTGATGGATGTACGTATAATGGATGACATGGATGTGTAAAATCATCTTCGTGAAACACAGTGCGAGATGCAGTAGAGGAAGAAGAAGGTGTAATTACAGGATTATCATTCGTCATTGAGAGAAAATATATCAATAAGAGACAATCATCAATTCAACAAACAACTTGATGAAATATGAAGATAGAACTGGACAATCAGCAATTCAACAAAATTGATGAAATATAAAGATAGAACTGGTTTACCCCCCCCCCCCCCCTTCTTTTTCAACCGAAAAGAGAACAAACTTCCGGCGACTCAGCGAACACTGACAAAAAAAACCTAGCTCGAATTAGATGAGCAAATCAGCCCAGGTACAATCAAATATCAAGAGAAGTAGTGAAATCCAACAGAAACATACGATACCCAAAAAAACAAATAAAACCCTAATCCAATACGAACGTAGTCCAAACAAAAAACTCGATGAAAACTGAAGAGGTTAACATGTACATCGATCGGAAGCTGATGAGACGATCTACCAGGATCTACGCTCTAATACCATGTTAACTATCGAGATTTACAGAGAAATTGACGAAGTGTAAAATAGGGTTCATGGTTTGAGAGAAGGTTCGAGAGAATTTCATCTCGTCTATTTCTCAGAAGTGTATTTGTCTCCTTAACAAATGAAAGAAAGAACCTAACAATAAATAGTTAGTAGGCCTGACCCGGTGGGCCAACTAATACAAATAATGGACTCAATACAAAATGGCCCAAACATTCGGCCTTTATCTAATATCCTATAACACAAATTACAAAATAACACAATGGAAGGGACTCCAACGGAGTTGTCACTTATGCACTATGTCTCATGCTCGTGGACGTGTGCGTTCGTTAATTTGTTTTCTTTCTATCACTTGCATCTGTATTTTATATATATATATATATATATATATATATATATATATATATATATGATTTTGGTGTTCTAGTCAATATAATTGCACTTACAGGTTGAGTAATATCACATCATACTTGCTAGCTTTCACCAATATAAATGTTGTATAGTTTTATTCATTAAAGTTTGGACATAAGGAGAAAAAATCATTTAATATTTTTTACTTTTGCTGAATCCATATTTTCTTCTTGTTTGTTGGGTCATGGGTGTGAGATATAAAAATATACTATAAGTGAAATGATTATCTCACATGCAATCTAGATGATGTAAAGAACCTCTAGAAGATTGGAAGAATAAAGAAGAAAAGTCTACTGGAATTATTTCTCTCACTTTGGTATTTGGTTAACATTGACCCGTCCCCTCTCCTCACCCTTCCGGAAAAGGAGAATACATCATTATTCCCATTGAGAATATCTTATGATAAAATAGGAAGATGGGCTAAGATACATGTAATGTAAGAAAATGAGTGCGGTTACTCAGTCGAGAAATATTGTCCCAAAAACATTGCGAAAGAAGGTTTTTGATCCTTATACATTTTGAGAAGAGTATGTCAAAAAATAATTAAACTAAAATTATTGAATTATTTAAACAACTCCAGTAGTTTTTCAAGCAATTGTTTGAGCTCTGATATGATCCACCAAAGAATATAAATGTCATGAATAGAAATTTTTGATATTTTCTCAATAGATTTTCTCGATAAAATTCTTTTTCGTAAGAGAATATTTATATAATATAAGCACAACAAATTGTAAAGGACCTCACAACTATATGCAACACTTAATTTAACTATCGAAGTTAATATTAACAATTAAAAGTGGTATTTTTATGCATAATATGTTTTAAGAAAAATAATTATATGTAGGATGTTATCATTTATAGTTCAAATTTATTTTAATTTTCTTTCCTTGATAACAAGCCATTACTATAAATCTTAAAATGTTTATTATATGAACTTCTCTTATATTCTTATTTAAATTAATTCCTGATTAAATGATACACATTCATGTAAATGATAGTACACATCATTTCTTATTAGTTAGGTACATAAATCATATGCGGGCAAGTTTTCTCTGACAAATTAAAACTAAGAATAGAAATCCATTTCCGGAAATACTTATACCGATTTTTTTCCTTAAATTTTACATTTAACACTAGTACTCTTTATTTTTCTTGTATAATATTAATATGAGATGAAATTAAAAATAGTTATATAATCAATCCCAACTTGCTGTATTGATATTGCGGTTTACATTTGGCACTTTATACACCAAACAACCAAAAGGGAGTAGATTCAATAACTCATAAAAAAAGCTGGCATCGACTCTTTCTCTTCGATGAACTACTTCATGCAATTGTTTAACAGGTTAAGTAAATGACTTTCTTTCCCTTTTTGTTGCCTCACATTTAACGTATGACTTGTCAGGTAGGAGCAACAAAATTTTCAGTTGACAAATGACAAGTCATACACTTAACATCTGGCTATAGTCCTAACTCCTAACCCCTTTAATTTCTTTTTCTTTCCTTGCCAAACCAAAGCACCAAATTAAACTTCTATTAAAAAGATTTGAGACATATTAAATAAGGAGAAAAAAGGATTAAAAAATTGCTGATATTTGTGAATCACCTTTACCATCTTTAGGAGAATAAAGGGAGAAATAGAAAAGGTGAAGATTCTATCTGACAAATTCCCCCCTTTTTCTTCTACAGAATTTTAGATTTCTGTTCTGCTGTGGCGTTAACCTCAACGTAAACTACACCATACCAACAAACCCCTTTACACGCATATTGCAAGAGCAATATAATTCCTCACTTTTCTTGAATTTCTCAATTCCCCTTATTTTCCCAGCTTCAGGTTCTTTCTTTATTTCGACCCACCATTTT
Source organism: Nicotiana otophora (assembly GCA_000715115.1). Classification (NCBI taxonomy): domain Eukaryota; kingdom Viridiplantae; phylum Streptophyta; class Magnoliopsida; order Solanales; family Solanaceae; genus Nicotiana; species Nicotiana otophora. The sequence continues at coordinate 63,272 of AWOL01S0020350.1, forward strand.
TTTTTATTAAAAGATTAATTTTTTTCTTGTTATTTTGCAAACTTTTTCGTTTTTCTTGAATTAGTCTATGAATCTTGAGCTGGATTTAGCTCTGTAATTTGCATGGTTTGTGCTACAACAATTTGGTTCATTATCTTGATTTCATGTGTCTGTGATTTGTGTGTGATGCATTATGTTGTTTTGAATGGAATATAAGTTGTTGTTCAGGACATATTTTGATTATCATGCAATACCCAGATCTTATTAACTTCTTTTTTTTTGGGTCTTGGTTGATATTTCTGTATGAGGCTATGAGCCTCATATTGAATGTTTTTGCTAGTGTTCGCTGCATAGGCAGAATTAAGATATAAAGGCAGTGAATTAGGTGTAGATACTGTCTATTATTCATATACATTACTTAAATTCGATCTTAAAGGCAGTGATTCGGTTGAACCTGCTAAAAAGGCTAGATCCACCTCTGGTTGCTATGTCTGTTTATTCAATGTTGTTGATTTCTGTTTAATTTTGGGTTGTTTTAGCAATAAAGTTCACATCTTTTGCATACTTCACCCTACTTGTGTAATTTAGTCCTTTCGGAACATGTTTATTAATTGGCCGTTCCATCTAATTTGATCCTTTTTACTGCATAACCTATTGTAGCTAAGAAATTGTTTTCTGAAATCAGATTGAAATAGGGAAAAAAGATTGAAATAGGGATTATATTGAGCAAATGCAACTCATGTAGCCTACTTTTGTTTCATGCTTTGCTTGGTGCTTGCTCGGAGCTAGTTTCAGTAAGGGGTTTAAAATATAAAGAATTAAACATACGAAGAAGTTACAAACAAAATAATTTTGACCGTATATATAGTGTTATTTTTCAGCGAAGGGGTTCAGATAAACCCGCTTCTGCCCCCTGGCTCCACCCATGCTTGCAGTGTCTGTTTATTCAATTTTCTTGTTTCTGTTCAAATTGGATGTTTTAGCAATAGAGTTTGCATCTTTTGGGTACTTTAACCCCCAACATTTGATATTTGGTCCTTTTTCACATGCTTATTTAATTGACCATTCCATCAAATTTGATCCATTAACCAGCATAACCTACTATTGTGAAATATTATGTTTCTGATTTTGGATAGGGATTATTATGAGCAGATTATTTGTACGACTTACCTTTCGTCTTTTGATTAAATGGTTGTTGCTCTTTATTGCAGGGCCTCTCTTCCTCTTTTGCAGAAGAGGTCCACAGAGGACCCTGGGAAAGAAGTTAGAGGGAGGAGGCCAATGGATTTTGAAAGCAATAGCTGGATCGGGGAAAGGCTGTGTTACTACCCCAGGCTTTTTGGTGGAGTCATGCTAACTGCAGCCTTGCTCGGGGTGTCTACTAGCTATTTTACAGGGATCAGTGTTCCTACTCTACCCCACCTTTTACCCAATCTGAGTATCCTCCGTAAAAAGAAGCGTGGGAAGAAACGTATTCGTGTTTATATGGATGGGTGTTTTGACCTAATGCATTATGGTCATGCAAATGCGATAAGACAAGCTAAAGCGCTGGGAGACGAGTTAGTAGTTGGAGTTGTTAGTGATGAAGAAATTGTAGCTAATAAGGGTCCACCTGTTTTATGCATGGAAGAAAGGTATTGATTAGTTGCTGCATCTTTCATTGATTAGATTTTTATATTTGTTTCTCTTATCTGCAAATTATCTTGTACAGCAAAAAAATAGTTTAATGCATAAAATTTCTGTCTGATGCCTTATTTGTTCAAATGGTGCCGTAGAGAGCTGTACTTTCAATATCTACCTTAGGAATGTTAGCTTCACCTTTATATAACATGAAGGTTTAAAATCTAATCCACTGTGGACTAGAGAATATGCGCTTAGTCTCCCTCTTTCTTCTCCACCCCGCCTGAATAGGATAGCTGAAGAACAAATCCACTCTGCAAAAAGGTCGAATTTAGTTGCTGAAATTGTTTTGATAAAATGCAATATGATTGGCGGCAATGGACTGAACCAAGACTGAGAATTATAGAATGCACGAGCCAATGGCAGTTTTTAAGAGAAATCATAGTAAAGTTGGTACTGAGTTGGGGGCAATCTCACATTTAGTGTAGGATGACATACTATGGCCATGCTGATAACAATTTGTTATCATGATTAAGATGTATTAACTAGACGCACTGATTCAAGTCCGCATTAACTATCCATATAAATGATCTTGACTATAAATACGTAATATTTTTCAAGATTCCACTTGAGTAAAAATGATAGCTAAACATTGTGAAATAATGTCATAATTAACACCCCCTATCGTCGTTTCCTGCATTGATCCGGTGGCTAATTTGCCTTGTCTATTGGTCCTTTGGCAAAGGCAGAAACTGAGACAATCTCTTCAATGAGTAGCAAATACTCTTTGAGATCCCATCCCTTATGCATTTTATCCCAGCACCATATCTAGGCTGGAGGTCTCTGGCCCAGTTCAGGACGTAAGTTGATGGATGACCTGTTACCAGCACTGTCCATCGATGTCTTGACCTTGCTATTCTTGATGAGCCTAAACAAGTTTTTTGACATAAAGTGGATTATGGAGAGAAGTTTCTTCCTTCAATTTATGCCTATTGGCTCCGTGTGTAAAGATGTAAATGTCTTTTAATTCATAGAAGTTCAAGTATAATTTACCATTCACTTCAATTACTTGACAAAGAATTTAGTACCACTTATTTATGTGTTCCTTATGTAATGCTATTTTATTTCATCAATTCAACTGTTTCAGTTTTCCCCAACCCTAAAATGTCGTCTAATTTTAAGATCGTTTGCAGACTTGCCCTTGTTAGTGGGCTGAAGTGGGTGGATGAAGTAATTGCCAATGCTCCTTATGCAATTACTGAGGATTTTATGAACCGTTTGTTTAATGAGCATAAGATTGATTACATTATACACGGTGATGATCCCTGTCTACTTCCAGATGGAACTGATGCTTATGCCCTAGCAAAACAAGCTGGTCGGTACAAGCAGATTAAACGCACTGAAGGTGTCTCCAGCACAGACATTGTAGGTACTATATCTCTCCTATTCTAGTTCAGTTTAAGTATTGGTGCGTAAGCACATCACCCAATCTATTAAGCTAATATAGCTAAAATTTTCCAGATATATGCCATATTGATCCTTTACAAGATTGTGTTCTGTATACAATGGACCCTCCCCCACCTCAGATAGTTTAATTGCAAACTCTTTCCTCTCCGACCCCTAGTTTTTACTTTGTGCTTACATATGTATACAATGTACAGAGGCCTAGCTGATAATATCAGAAGACTTGTGTATAGTGGTTTTTCAGAATACTTTTTAGAATCAAATGATTTCCCAAGACTAGCAAATGAAAATAAATCAAAGACTGTTCAGGAAACATCCTGGAAAAATGAAGAAAAGGAAATGTTTCCTGGAACCATGTCGTAGGAGCGATGAGAATGTTTTTGTTTTTCTCATACATTTTCCGATCATGTTTTGTAGGAAGGATTCTTTCATCTGCTAAAAGTATTTCTCAAGATAGCACTAAAGCATCTCTCCCTGGAGATGATAATATGAATGGTGTATATGCTGAGGAAAAAATGGCGAAGATTGATCAGATATCTCGTTTTCTGCCCACATCTAGACGAATTGTGCAATTTTCAAATGGAAAGGTACCACAAGCTGTACTCTCTACTTATTATTTATGAGGCATCATGCTAAATTAAGTTTATTATTCCTTTTTATTGATTCCAATTTGAACATTATGAGTGTCAATTTAAGACTAGTTGTAGAATTAGAATTTTGTTGGAGCCTTTACGTCTGAATCTACACTTCACAGTGATCAAGGATAAAGCTTCTGTAAATGTCGGCTCAGATGATATCTGAATAGACATACACTAGCATAATTTTATGTTGAATGAAGGCCTCGCTCATGGGGTTGATGAATCAGAAAACATAAGGTTAACTTGGGTACTATTGACTAGGGTGTTTTCTGGGAGATAATAGTTCCTTTATGCTTCGGGCAAAAGAAAATTTTGTTCCATTAACATGTATTAATAATTGTAACAGCCAACCATGTACCCTCAATCTCATTCATATGGGATATCATACGGATCTGGCGATGCTTGAGTAAATGAATTCACTTTTGAAGTTGAAACAACAAAAAGTGGTGATAAAGTTACTTCTGGTAGCTCATGGTGATTTACAGAAAACACTAAGTCTCACTTTTCTGTCTCATTGCAATTATTTCTGTTTGAGTTTCTCCTTCTTTTTTTTGGAGCTTTACAATTAAATATTCTCCTACTTTTTTATTCTTAGGGGCCTGGGCCAAATGCTAGAGTTGTGTATATTGATGGTGCATTTGATCTTTTTCATGCTGGCCATGTTGAGGTAAATCTCTAATTTTGGATTTTTGTTATTGTCAAGCTTTATTATGTATACATTGTGCAATCATATGTGTGGCTTTCACCTTTATAAATATGTCTGAGATATTGTTACTCTGAATGATTTATGAACTGTCTGTTAAGTTTCTTTCTTCTACTTGGATGCTAATGCTAAGGTTCATGCGTTAAGATGCAGTATAAGTCAGGATCCTTAATGATGTTGAGAATTACAAGTAGCATTTTACATTAATTGCAATAAACTCTTTTGAACTGTCAAAGCTCATTATATAATAGTAGAAGATGTTTACTGGTATACTTAACTATTGATCTTTTTCTTTTGCCTCTTATAAATGATATACTTAAGCTTCAAATTCTCGTCTGTAACCTGACTTTAGTGTCATTCACTTTTTTATTGTGCTCCATAGTTCATTAAAAGAGTGTCTTCTCGTTCAGCATCAGTATACAGTTTTTTGAATAAGTTACTCTTTTTCTCCCACTCAGATTCTTAGAAGTGCCAGACAGCTTGGAGATTTTCTTTTAGTTGGAGTTTATACTGACCAGACCGTAAGGTATGTTCATGTTTCTACTACTTGCCTGTTCTTGGTTTGACTCTAATACTTTCCAATAACTTCCTTCAAAGTGGCAACCCTAATTTTGTTTGTCAATGGGCAAACTGCACTGTCAATTGAACGGCTCTGAGGTTATATTTTTAATGAAACCTTATTTGGTTAACATTTAGAAGTACAAGAAAATTCTTATTTTCAAGATACTTTGAGTGTGTGATTGTCTCTGTATTTTTACTTGCATGTTTAGATACCATGGTTTCTTATTAGTTATGACTTCCGAAATTTCTCACAGCACTCCTTCAGAACCTGTGGTTATCTCATTTAACCAACCTTTTTATGAGTAGGAATTATAGAGAATTAACAATTTTTATTTCTTGCAGTGAACTTCGTGGACATCAGTATCCACTGATGAATCTGCACGAGCGAAGTCTTAGTGTACTTGCCTGCCGCTATGTTGATGAGGTCATTATTGGTGCCCCTTGGGAAGTGACCCAGGATATGGTATTGCTTGCTTCAACCTCCTAGATGTGTTCTTTCTCTCTTATTTCTATTTCTTTTAGATTTATCTACTTAATGGCATTTATTTTTTATACAAAAGATAAGCAAAACTGCTGCTTTTTAAAAAAAGGAAGTTTCTTCTGTGTTTGTTGATTTCGTATTGATGAAAAAGAAGGAAATGGGGAAATTTTGCTTATGACTCACCTGGCTATGTGTCCTTGACCCTTTGCTCGGTGATAAAAGTTATCCGGTTCTCTCTGGAGAAAAGTATTTATTAGGAAGGCAAACCGCAAACCATACATTTGGCAGATAAGTCTTTTGCACCATGGTATGAACTGTTACACACTTCAGATTTTGTCAGAAATTAGCAGAAAAGAGAAAAAGGTTTCGTAAACTGATAGTTCAAGGCTTAACAATTGAAACTTTGGGTAGTTGTTAAAAATCCCTACATTCTCATGTAGGCAAGGGTGGTGGCCTGTTATATTGGTGGACCCAATATGACTTGGGAGTTCATACTCTCCCTTTACCTGTATACTAGTTGTGAATTCTCCAATTTTTGTAGAATCATATTAATCCTGTAGAACTGTGTAATGCTCAGTCCTTGATTCACCATACCACAGCAGATATGATTCATCACCATATTTCTGCTATAGCTGAACGCCTATTTCTCTACAGTTTGTACTTTGTAGGTCATTAATACTGCTCGAAACATTCAACAAAAACACTTTAAAATGCAACAAGATAAAATAAGAACCTCAGGAGGTGAAGCTCTTTGCCATTCTTGCACATGAGCTTTCTGTTTTAACGAGTCATGTCCTTTTGTTAAAATTAAATTGTTCATTTTTCCCTCATCCCTGCTCTTTAACCGGCAAGGAGGAACAAAGTACTTCACATTTCTTATTGGTCACTAATTTACTCTCCCCTTTTTTTGGCATGGGCAGGTAACAACTTTCAACATTTCTGTGGTTGTACATGGAACAGTTTCTGAAAGGAACACTTCTACAGGAGTAAGTCTCTGCACATTTTGATAGTTGCACAATGAATAACATTTTCCATCTATCGATAAAAAAATAGAACGAATATTTTCCAAACTGCTAAGGCATTAAATATAGAAGCATGTTCTTGAGGAAATGTTTTGGCTGATGCAGGAGAGACATGATCCCTATGCAGTACCTCAAAACATGGGAATCTTCCGAGTAATTGAGAGTCCTAAAGATATTACAACCATTTCGGTTGCTCAAAGGATCATTGCCAACCACGAGATATATGTGGTAAGTGGCATTACCCATTTTGTTAGTGAGTCAGTAATATGCACCTAATGATTACATACACTCAGAGAGAGAAAAAGACGGAAGGGAGTCAACTAACTGTTCTACTATCAACTTAATTAAAAGGTGGCCTCAGTAGTAGATTCATCTTTAAGTTCAACTAACTCCATTTGTATTTGTCTTTAAGTTTTCTGTGGTTATCAGGGCATATGCACCTATCTTTATTTATTTAGTGATCAGTTTGCTAGTTTAGAAGGAGAGCCTTGGTATAACTGGTAAAGTTGCTGCCATGTGACTAGGAGGTCACAGGCTCGAGCCGTGGAAACAGCCTTTTGAAGAAATGCAGGGTAAGGCTGCGTACAATAGACCTTGTAGTCCAGCCCTTCCCCGGACTCCGCACATAGCGGGAGCTTAGTGCACCGTGCTGCCCTTTCTTTTTGCTAGTTTAGATAAACCATTACTGCAGAAAAATAGAACATTATAGCTGGTGTTTCTCACCTATTCACAGATCTACCCTTTGATTGAACAGAAATGACAATACTGAAAAACTGAGCCTATGAATTCCCTTTCTTTTTAAATTTTTTTCCAACTAAAACGAAGGTTTGTTACTTGTGATACCTCATCAAATTAGAAAAGAATATTACTTGTGACAATGAACTGTAGTTTATGCTAGATACATCTTTCTTCTTGGTTATGTATTTAGTTTTGCACAATCACGTGAAAATGGTAATGTGTTTTGGCGAATAACGGATGGCTCCTTGACTTGCGCAGAAAAGAAATACCAAAAAAGAAGCAAGCGAGAAAAAATATTATGCAGAGAAACAGTATGTTTCAGGCGATTAAGTTTTACGTTACAGTCTCCAGTGTGACCTCTTGTAGCTGACTTGTAATTTATGCAAAGCTGCTCGTTTTCAAGATAGTTCATCCCGTGTTTGTATTTGAAAGATATATAACGTTCAAGGAGGTGCCAGGATATAACAAGAAAATTCATAGTCAGAAGATCTAGATTTTTTTAAAAACAATTCTCTTTTTGGGTTGTAATCATCTTCGAGTGATTCCAAGATCTGGAGCTAATTTGCTAACCTCAAACTCATATTGATTCTTGTAAGTTAAGAAACTATTGTTCTATTCTTATTCTATAGTAGATCTGTATTCCAATTTCTATTAGCAAACCTTGATTAGTCGACTGTACATAATTATGCCTTATTACTAGTGGTGATTACAAGCTTGTATGGAGAAGATGAGTTGAGTCCCTAAGAAAAGACCTTGATAATCCTGTATTTCCGAGTTCAAATATGTCACTTAATTCAGGTCGTCTCTCGTCTGGAGAGCCAACCATCTACAAATGCCCATCGACACATCCAAAATAGTATCTTACATACATTTTTGGCATAGGATAAGAGTGGATAATTTCCCGATCAATATCAAAATAGTAAGATCTACCTAACTGACTTAATGTCCAAAAGATTGCTCCATTGAAAAAACTCCCTTACCACAAACCAATGAGCAATGATATGGTTCTGGGAACAGAGTTCGTGAAATCTTCCAGGATTTTGTCTCTGAAGAGTATATCTCAATAAGGTAACGACGAACAAAAGCAATTTTGTAATGACATGATATTGAACTGTCAATGTCAAAGGCCAAGGTCATCACTGCCTTCAACTGCTTCAGCGCTATGAGAATACACAATTTGATGTTCAAATGCAGCAGTTTTTTGAGACCTCTTCACACGTTTGTAGGAAGCCATATCTCTTTGCTCGTGATGTTCCTTTCAAGTTTACCAACCAACGCACGCTTAGCCTTCAAGATCAAAAGAAATCGAAGAAGAAAACTCTAAGGAAAAAAGGGAGGGAATCGAAGAGTATCCGGAAGTCTGAAAATCGTGTACATCAAGTCTGTATATATACTTTTGGAAAATAAACATAAATAGAATGAAATAAAATAAATACTGGGCTAGGCCCCTTTCTTCTACTTCTTATAAACTGTTGAGTGGGCCTTGGCCTGCATTAGACCTTCTCTAACTCAATTGGACATTTGGGCTTCCAAGTTAACATACCCTTTCTTTTTAATGGCAAAATACAAAATTGGTTGTCATCGAAGCTAAATGCATTCACTAGCCAAAACATTTATAAAATTTTTATAATTTTTTGTATATAATACACATATATATAAAAAATATATATATTATCGGCTATTAATTTTGGGAGTGACTAAAAATATACTTTTTTTTATTTCAAGCGAACAACTTTATTAAACTTAATCAGACACCCACAGGTTTACAATAAAATTAGTAATATGCTCCCAATAGAAAGGACTAGTATAATTTTTAAATTAGCAACTAAATTTTCTTGCCTCTTAACCCAAACTAAAGAAACAATATAACTTCTCTTTAACAAAAAATGACTATCATCTAATGACACTCCGACCTCTGTAAAATCTACATATGAGGAGTAGCAAGAAAGCACAAATTCGTGGGCATCTCATTCAACTATACTCGGGCCATCAAAAAATTGAAAGGAATTTTTACATTCCTATACACTATTTGAAACTTTATTACCCTCCCTATTCAAGTTTCAATTTAATTACATCCTATATACAAATTTACCAATTATATACACTTTAGAAATTAAATGAGTATCCCTTTATATTAGGAATCAATTATTTCCCATCCTTATTCTCTCTCCCTCATGCGCTCTCTCTCTCTCCTGCGCTCTCTCTATGTCTCTCTCTCTCTCTCTCTCTCTCTCTCTCTCTCTCTCTCTCTCAATCCCTAATTCCAGTAATATAGAGCAAAGGAAAAGATAGCAGCAATTCCACCATTGACAGCCATTAAAAAGCTTTGAAAGTTTGAATTCGAATTTGGGTTTTCAAAAATCATTATTTGTCTGGATTGGGTGTTGTTGCAAATAATTGGGAAAATTATTTGAAGTTTAAATTATTTTTAAGGGTGTTTTGGTGAAGATTAGACTTAATTTTGGCTGAATTTTAGATTGAAACTCGAAGAAGAAGAAGAAGAAGAAGAAGAAGAAGAAGACATGATATACATTATACTTACGAAATTGTAGTAAAGTTGTAGTAAAATTGAAAAAAAAGAAGAAGAAGACGACATGATATACATTATACTTACGAAATTGTAGTAAAGTTGTAATAAAATTATAGGTAAATTGTATTCTGTTGTTTATATATATTTTTTTATTTAAATATTGTATTAAAGTTGAACAATATTGTATAAAATTTGTATAAAATTTGTATTTAAGTTATATGATATTGTAGTTGTATATAACTGGGGAGAAATAATGTATGAAAGTTGTAGATAAGTTGTATAATATATAATTAGTTGTATGAAATTTATTTTTACTATGTATAAATCAGATACAAAATATACAAAAGACATATTGTATAAAATTTGTATAAAAATTATATTTAAGTGGTATGATATTGTAGTTGTATATAACTGGGTAGAAATAATGTGTGAAAGTTGTAGATAAGTTGTATAATATATAATTAGTTGTACGAAAAAAGTTCACATTGATATTAGAAAAATAAATTTGACTTAAACTAAAATAAATTTCCTAACCTTGAGTTGTTCGATTAATGACTTTCCATTACTTGCCCTAAGCTCAATCACGTGATTTGACCGTTTGGTTTCCAGTTTCATCCTTGTTTTAATGTGAACCTTTTTCTCTGCCTCAAAAGGCCAAGGAGCAGAACTATCAACATCAGAACTTTTGTCAAAATTCCAAACGGTTTTCACAGGTAAAGAATACTACTACAATAAATGGAACAAGTTCAGAGCAATTGACCAAACATTGAAACCTCCTGCGGTTATTCTTTAATTCTTTTTCATGTTTGTGAGGTCATCTTCTTCTATAACAAACAAATATTTGTTCACTTTTTCTAATATTAATTTGTAACAAGAAAACAATTTTGAATAGTTTATTGAGTAGACACATATGTTCATGGATCCCAAGGGTTCAAAGCAGCCGCAGGAGGGATCCCGTACCAATATTCCGGAGAGAAGAAAGAGAAGAGGAGAAAAAAAAAAGGGTATAACTAAATCCCTTGATTGAAGGCACTAATAATGGATATAGATAAAGTTTATTTAGTTCGGGTAATTAACTAAACATAGACATTTTTTATAATAAAGTTTCAAATAGTGTATAAGAACGAAAAAATCTCATATTGAAACAACCATCCAAGAGCAAAATGCAAACCCATAATTTCAGCATGCTAGAATTGACAGTCTTAAAAAATCAAAGAAGCTGCAACTATAAAGTGACGTGCAAAATCATGCACAATAGCCGCTACTCCATTGCACTGTGAACCAAGGAAGATAGCTGCATCAATATAGCATTTTCAGGTTCCACGGGGAGGCTTGGACCAAGAAGCAGCTATAACCCGAGATGAAGCACACACAATTAGGGGTGTTCATGGTTCGGTTTAGATTATTTTTTTTCTAAAAAGAGACCAAACCAAGTAAGTCGGTTTTTTAAATATTGGAATCAAACCAAACCAATTAAGTCGATTTTTTATCGATTCGGTTTTTGACGGGTTTTCGGTTATTTATCAGTTATTTTCTTAAATATGAGACATACACTACCAAACACATATTCCGGCGACTACATTTTCAACGTAACACTATCAACCCAATTGCTCTTTGAGAAATCTATCATTTACCAATATATATTGATGATAATTGAATCAAATAGTGATGAACCATTTGAAGATCTTACTTAAGATCAACCATAGTGCAAGAGAGATTAAATAGATTAACTATATTATCAATTAAAAAAGAACTATTATAGGAAATTGATTATAAAATATTATTCATAATTTTACATTTTAAAAAAACTAAAAAATTAAATTTCAAATAAATAATACATATATGAAGATTTTCTTTTTTTAGGAAAAAAGTTAAGAGCCTCTTTTAGAAGTTTGGCTTTAGGTTTCCAATAGAATTGATCGCCCTTGCTAAAAGTTAAGAGCTTTAGATAACACATGACTATCCACAAGTCTGTCGAGCCTTCATAAGACTATGAATAATAATCACATACTAAGAAACTCAATCATACTAAGCCTATCCACATCCAGCTCATACTTCCATGCTCTCCAGAACTCTCGCCTTTACGCAATCAAGAAAGATGCCCTTTCTCTTTATGTTTACACATTAACACCGTTCGACTTCTAAAATGTGTTTCCACTGAAACTTTTACAAATAATCACTTCACTTAACTGTCATTTAAAAATAAATTATAGTTCCAAAACTAATTAAGGGCATGTTTGGTACGAAAGAAAATATTTTTCAATTTTCGCATATTTGGTTGGCCTAAATATTTTAAAAAATATTTTTCTCGTGAACTCATTTTTCTCCAATTGGAGAAAACTGTTTTTCCTATCAAGAGAGAGAAAACATTTTCCAAAACTCATTCTCAACATTCCTACCATATTCCCCATTCCCACCAACCCCCACTTTCGACCTTAAACCCTAGAGACACTTTTCC
>AWOL01S0020350.1:77582-110521 GCA_000715115.1 Nicotiana otophora
CCCCAACCCCATCTACCCACGTACCCCACCCCTACCCTAAATAAAAATATTATTAATAATACTTTATTTTTATGTTATAGATATATATTTTTTTCATTTCAACAAATGAGTATTTTTTTTCATGATATAAAAATTGATTTTTTTCATTTAAAAAAATAATTTCTTTTTATGTAGAAAAAGAACTTTTTTTCATTTCAACCAAAAAAATATTTTCTTTTCATGATGTAAAAAAAGTTTTTTATTTCATTTCAATAAAATTTATATTTTCTTTTCATGATATAGAAAAAGTATTTTCTTTTATTTCAATAAAATGAGTACTTTATTTTCATGTTGTAGAAAGAGTACTTTCTTTTTCAATAAAAAAAATATTTCTTTTTAGTTATGATGCACACATTTCAATGTTATTTTTGCGTAAAAAGTAAAGCAGCACATTTGTTCTTTTGAGTTTGTATGAATTTTTAGAGACTTGGAGGAGAGGGAGGGGCGTGAGGAGAGTAGCATAAAAAAATATTTTTCTAAAAAATTATTTTCTACTCTCTAACCAAATACTAAAAAATATTTTCTACTCACCAACCAAACAAGAGAAAATAAGTGATAAAACCACTAATTTTTCATATGAAAAATATTTTCCTTCGTACCAAATACACCCTAAATCTTAGGCATTTTTTCATGCGAAAATAATTTTGACAATAGTACTTCAATTACTTAAAAGAGTAGCATAGACCGACGATTTTTTTTAAAAATCTTTTTCGCTTTTTTCAAACTTCAAAATGCGTAAAGGAACGATGCACCTTGAAATGGAATAATATATCCACGTCTTTATCTCTACTCAATGAAGAATTCCAAATTTTCATATCACTAACTTCTCTCTTCTATATCAACACAAGTTACCTTTATTCAAGAGTTAGTTCAAAATGGTAGAAGTTTTTCATGTTTTAAGTTGCGCATCAAATAAGGAAAACTTGAAGGGAAGCTGGTGTCGGTATATCTCAATAAAGCAAGATGATTGAATATCTCTAGAACACTGCAAAACATTAACAAAATTAAAGCATAACTGAACATGTATAGACAACATCTTTATTTTTGCAACATATTATTTGTATGGTCAAAATCTGCCCTAAAATATTTAAGATAAGATAACACTAAAGAAAAAATTCTCGAGCCGTCGTTAGTCGAGGTGGACCAGGAAGCAGCAAGACTCATAGCTGAGGAGTCGACGAAATCCGTGGTCGAGATGTCAATAATGGTCGAGATCGAACACCGTTTGTGAAGCTGTAACGGCTAGTTTTCGAAATAGGACATTAAAGAGAATATTCTAGTGGATATTCTCTCACTTGTATTATTAGGGTTTACTAGGAATATATCTCATATAAAAAGAAAAAGAGACAACGATATGAGGCATGTGATATTCATTTGTAAGAACACACTTTGATAAAAAGATTCCCTCTCTCTTACTAAGATACAAACATCACCTTTTCCCTAAGTTTCTTGTCGATATTATTCTATACTTTTTCATCAAATCCGAGAATAATTCGAACATTCAAGGTTTTGTATGTCACTCATCATTGTCAGGAGAAACAACCATCTAGTTCATATTCTATTGGGTGAATCATTCCTTCTATTTACTTAAGTGTCATTTATTGTTATTCATTGCAATTAAATGCTACATTATTACTCATTCCTTTTAGAATAGTTATTGTATACTGTTATCACTATTGGACCAGATCTATTTGACATTTATCACACTCTCGGAAGCTACATCTAGAAATAGCATTGTCAACTAAGTTTAGCCCATAATCACATAAATTTAATTATTTAAACCAAGAGACATGTTTTTGGTCAAACATTTTGGCCGCGTCTGTGGGAATTTCTTAGTTTTAGCTTTTAGTTTCTTCTAGATCTACAACTAGCACAGGTCACTAACGTAAAAAAAAAAAAAAACAAGCAAAAACTAGATCTCCTTTCTTTGTGTGTACAAATCCCAACATGGCAGGTAACCGAGAAGAAAAGACGAGAATAATAAGTGACCTCCCAACTAACCTCATGAACGTCGTCAACGAAAGCCGTGAAATGGCAGACGAAGGCGCGACGCCCAGTGCCTCCCCTAGGCGAGATGGGTCACCGCCCTCTCACTGCAACATCACAAAATCTCTTGGTAAGGGAGCCTCCACATCTGTGGGGGAAGAGATGCCCCCAGCTATAAAAAAAGCTCCTCGAAGCGTGGCTAACTGACGCGCTCACCAGCATCCTCAACAAGCCCGTTCAGGACACGACTACAGAAAATACAAGGACATGCACGATACGATAAGAGGACGAGCAATGCAACCAGCCTCTTTCCCCAATGACAAGTATTACTCACAATGTCATTGATAGTGCATGTGACAATGCCCTTGCAACCATTCTTAAAAGGATGGAAGAAAGAGAATGAGAAGAAGGCACTCCGAGATCAAATGAAAGAACACCAGGAAAAGGTCGATAAAATACGAGGCGCCCCCAAGCTGTTGCCGGAGAGGGATGCCGGCCGGTTCATCGAACAACCATACAGTGATGATGCAACCCCGCATGCTATACCAAAAACCTTTAAAATGCTACACTACCTCAGGATATATGACGACACAACCGACCCTGAAGATTATGTGACTCATTAAGTCACTGCCGTAAAAGGCAACGACCTCGCCAAAGAACAGGTGTCTTCCATCTTGCTGAAGAAGTTTGGCAAAACCCTCACAGGAGGGGAATTAACCTAGTATTTTCAGCTACCAGCACGCTCCATTGAAACCTTTGAAGAAATGCCCGACAAGTTTGTAACGGCCCACGCCGGAGCCAAAAAGGCTGAGGCGAGAGTGAATGACATATTTACTGTTAAACAATCTCTGGGAGAGGGACTAAGGGACTTCCTCGCCCGGTTCAACCGAGTAAGGATGACTTTGCCAAACGTGTCCGAAGGGATAGCGGTCGCGACTTTTCAGAACGGGCTGAGCAGGGATGGTTCAAGAGCAACGAGGAAACTGTTAAGTCGATTGATGAAGTACCCCCAACCACTTGGGACGAAATCCACAATGCTTATTGTGCCAAAGTCCGTGCAGATGAGGACGATCTCAACAGGCCAACCCACTGGCTAACCTCAGTACAAGCGGAATCAATAAAGGATCGAAGAGACAACGCCAGAAGAGATCATCCAATTCCGCGACCTAACAGGGAACGACACCAACCATATATCAGAACGACCGCCGCACCCGCCGCCCGCTACGAAGAAGGTCCATCTAGACCAAGGACAGGAACCCATCAGAACGACAGAGGTATGCCCCCTATTATCTGCTCACAATTTTTATGTGTCACCTACAGAGATAGTCTACGCCCGGGAGAACATCAGGCCAAAAGTAAAGTGGCCGCCAAAGATGAGATCGGATCCTAACACCAGAAAATCTGACGCCCTCTGTGAGTTCCACCAAGAACGAGGGCAGAAGACGGAAGACTGCATCGCCTTAAGGAAGGAAGTCGTAAATATGCTACGACAAGGACACCTTAATGAACTGTTAAGCGATAAGGGAAGAACCAACTTTGCCAGAGGACACGAACATCAAGGACCGCCCAAACCACCCTCACCAGCTCGTACCATCAACATGATCATCGGCAATGACGCCTCTATCAACAGCGTGAAGTTTAATCTATCACCCGCGAACGGTACGACGAACTCGAAGAAAGTATCATCTTCGACAAGTCGGACGCCGACGGTTTGGCTTTTCCTCATAATGATGCCCTCGTTATTACTCTACGAGATTTAGATGCTGATGTTAAACGCATTATGATAGATGACGGGAGCGGCGTGTGCATTATCCATCCCAGAGTACTTACCCAAATGAAACTCGAGGATAAGATAGTACCGCGCTGCATCATGCTAACTGGTTTTAATAATGCAGTTGAATGGACGTCTGGAGAAATTACACTCCCAGTTTTGGATGGCATGACTCTGGAAACAACATTCCATATCATATACCAAGACACCGCGTACAACGCCACGGTGGGACGACCGTGGATACACCTCATGAAGGTCGTCCCCTCCAGCTTATACTAAGTCATCAAATTCCTAACTTCATGGGGAATATTCAACATATGTGGAGAGCAGCGTACGTACTGGGAATGCTACCGCATTGCTTTAGACATCACGACCACCCAACAAAGGAAGGACAAAGAATAAGAGGCATACAAATCATCAGGGTCAAGGTCGGGGCACGACGAGATCGGGGAAGGCATCAAAGATCCCGACGTAGTTGAAACCACAAGATCGACCATAGAAGACCTCGACCTCATTCAATTAGATCCCATTGACAATAGGAAAAAGGCTTATATCGGCTGCAAACTTCAGGAATCAGGTAAATTCTGTCAATTCTTAAAAGCTAATGCAGATTTGTTTGCTTTCAGCCATGCAGATATACCGGGCATCCCAAAGGAAATCGCCACGCACAAACTAAACATCGACCCCTTCCACCCCCAGGTGAGGCAAGGAAGGCAAAACTTCAACTACGCGATCAACGACACAGTGCGTGAGGAAGTGGAAAGACTGCAAGAAAATGGTTCCATAAGGGAGTCGAAGTACCCCAAGTGGGTCGCCAAGGTAGTAATGGTTAAAAAGAAGAATGGGAAATAACGGATGTGCGTGGAGTTCATAGACTTGAACAAAGCATACCCAAAGGACTCTTCCCACTGTCTCACATCGACCAACTCATTGACGCAACGACTGGACATGAGCTGCTAAGTTTCTTGGACGCTTACTCAGGCTATAATCAGATCCTCATAGAAGAGGAAGATCAGGAAAAAATCACGTTCATCACCCACCAAGGAACGTACTGCTACAGGGTCATGTCCTTCAGACTAAAGAATGCGGGGGCGACTTATCAAAGGTTGGTGACGAGGATGTTCAAGGATCAACTCGGTAAGACAATGGAAGTATATATAGACGACATACTAGTCATGTCCAAAAGGGGAGAAGATCACATCATCCATTTGAAAGAAACTTTCGACATACTCAGATGGTAAGCCGGTACAGAATGAAGCTGAACCCGTAGAAGTGTGCGTTCGGCATAGCCTCAGGAAATTTTCTAGGTTTCCTCATATCACAGCGAGGGATCGAGGTCAACCCTGACCAAATCAAAGCCGTTAAGGGGATACCCGAACTCTTGACCACCAAAAAACAAGTCCAAAGGTTGACCGGTTGCATCGCCGCCCTATCAAGGTTTATCTCACGGTCGTCAGATAGGTGCCATAAATTCTTTGGCGTACTAAAGAAAGATAATGGCCTCCAATGGACTTCGGAGTATGTCCAGACTCTGAGGGAACTAAAGTCATAGTTGTCATCGCCGCCCTTGCTTTCAAAACTAGAGCCGAGGGAGTGTCTCCTCGTTTATCTAGCTGTATCCGAGGTAGCTGTGAGCGCAGTCCTAATTCAAGAAAACAAAGGTACGCAATCTCACATCTATTACATTTGCAAAATACTAGTTGATGCCGAGATGAGGTACCCGCACCTCGAGAAACTGGCTTTGGCCTTAATCTTAGCTTCACGGAAGCTTAGACCATATTTTCAATGTCACCCCATCTCGGTTGTCACAACTTCCCCCCTAAGAAGAATTTTACACAAACTCGAGCTATCGGGAAGGCTGGATAAATGGGCCATCGAGCTAAGCGACCACGATATCACGTACCAGCCACGAACGACGATAAAGTCACAAGTGCTCGCTGACTTCGTCGCCGACTTCAACGCAAAATTAATGCCTGAAATCGAAAAGGAAGCTGTCCAAATTTCCCCCCAAACACAAGATCTTTGGGTCCTATACACCGATGGCGCATCCAACCCGTCAGGGTTCGAACTGGGACTCGTACTCAAAGTCCCGATAGGCCAAGTAATTCGCCAGTCCATAAGGTGCCCGGATATAACTAACAATGAGGTCGAGTATGAGGCCGTCATTCCAGATCAAGGAACAAAGATTAAAAAAATACCATACCGAAATCTGCAAGCTGCTACCCTAGTTCGACGAATGCCAGCTCGACCAAATTCTACGGGAACAGAACGTCGAGGCGGATAGCCTCGCAAAACTAGCTGCAGCCACCAAAAGTATCACAATAGGAGATAAAAGCATGGTCCATCTCCTCAACTCATCGCTAGACTAGGTCGAGTTAAGAACCATTAACTTAACTTGGGACTGGTGCAATCGTATTATCGCGTACTTGCAGGATAGAACACTCCCGGGCAATAAAAAAGAGGCCAAGAAATTGAGAATGCAAGCAGCCAGATACAATATCCTCCGTAACGACCTGTACAAGAGAACTTGCGGTGGCCCTTTAGCGAAGTGCTTGGGACCAAACCAAACTCGGTGCGTCATTGAAGAAATCCACAAAGGCCATTAGGGGGCGCATTCTGGTAACCGAGCACTGGTCTGATGCCTCATATGGGCGGGATATTATTGGCCCACCATGAAAATAAATGCCTCAGATTTTGTGAAAAGATGCGAGCAATGCCAGAATTACACCCTAATGATTCACCAAGCGGGCACCTCTACTCGGTCACCTCACCTTAGATGTTCATCAAATGGGGAATGACATCGCAGGCCCTTCACGGCAGGACGAGGTAATGTACGATTTGTTTTGGTTTTAACTGTCTACTTTTCTAAGTTAGTGGAAGCATGAGCCTTCGCCCAAATATGGGAACAAAAAGTAATCACCTTTATATGGAGAAATATCATATGCCGGTTCGGCTTTCCTAAAGAAATCAGCTGCCACAACGGACCCTAGTTCACAGGAAAGAGAACCGCCGAGTTTTACAAAAAATGGCATATCAATAGAATACTCTCAACCCCATACCACCCCATGGGCAACGGGAAAGCGGAATACTCCAACAAATCGATACTAATCATCATGAAGAAGAAGCTTGAAGACGCCAAGGGACTGTGGCCGAAAGTACTACCAGAAGTGTTGTGGCCTACCAAACAACTCTGAAAATGAGCACAGGAGAAACGCCCTATTCTTTGGTCTACGCGACCGAGGCGGTAATACCAGACGAGGTCGGAGAGCCCGTCTAAGGTACTCCCATGATAGCGGCACAAAAAACAACAAGGGTAGAAGGCAAGAACTCGACAAACGAAGAGATATGGCCTATATAAGAATGATCGACCAAAACATCAAGCAGAACGCTATTATAACAAGAAAGCAAAGGTCAGGCCACTCAAAGTCGGGGACTACATACTGAAAGCTAAAATTCAAACGAGCAAATATCCCAGGGAAGGCAAGCTGGGAACAAATTGGGACGACCCGTACAAAATCACAACAAAAGTAGATAAAGGATTATTTCAACTAGAAACAATGGAAGGAAAGCTACTACCATACAACTGGAATATCAGCCACCTTAAATACTTCAACTTCTAAAAGGAAAAGTGTCCCCCAAGTCGTACTCTTTTTTCCCTCACTTGAGTTTTGTCCCAGTTGGATTTTCTCAAGGAGGTTTTTAACGAGGCGATGAAGGGAACACTCCAAGTCGAAGTACGCGAAGGCAAGGCCCTGGTTAGTATTTCATTGCTCGACCTCTCACTATTCTCCAGATCGACCAATGAAGGGAATACATAGACCGGGGATGCGACTGGAACACTAGCCAACACCCAAAAATCTGTGACTTTCTCCAAGTATGTAACAAATGCAACAATGTCAAGGCAATAAACTTTACACTTACCAGCACATTTCCCTTAAATTCAGGTTATGTTTGACCTCGCTCGAACTAACACCTACCGGCCCTCAGCCATAATTAAATTCAGGTTATGTTCGACCTTGCTCGAACTAACACTTACCGGCCCTCGGCCACAATTAAATTCAGGTTATGTTCGACCTCGCTCGAAATAACACCTACCGACCCTCGGCCATAATTAAATTTAGGTTATGTTCGACCTTGCTCAAACTAACACCTACCATCCCTCAACCATAATTAAATTCAGGTTACGTTCGACCTCACTCGAACTAACACCTACCGGCTCTTGGCCACAATTAAATTCAGGTTATGTTTGACCTCGCTTGAACTAACACCTACCGACCCAACTAAATTTAGGTTACGTTCGACCTCGCTCGAACTAACACCTACCGGCCCTTAGCCATAACTAAACTTAGGTTATGTTCGACCTCGCTCGAACTAACACCTACCAACCCTCGGCCACAACTAAGTTCATACATGTTCGACCTCGCTCGAATAAGAAACAGAAGCAAAAACACGCAAGTATAGAAATTAAACCATAGAAAAGGAAACAGATGTAGAAAACAACCTTGGCATTCCATTTCATGCTTAAACATATTTTATAAAGGATCATGAAGACGCCGGCAAAAATACACAAGCTTACAAAAAAATATGAAGAAGAGAAAAACTACTAGTCGTCGCCATCAGGATCTTCTGCACCTCCACCACCCTGACCACCGATGCCTGGGCCATCTCGATCCCTTTCTTCATTGTCACCTTCTCCCTCAAGTTATGCAGCATAATACCAGGCATTCTCTTCAAGTTGGTCTACGCCCTCGTCCCCCTCATTATCACCGGCCTCAGGCATGGCGGGATCATATCCACAAGCAACCCGAGCCTCGCGGGCCTTAACACAAACATCATCAAGGGCGACCGCGGAAACGGACCCCGCCTTATATAAATCTTGAAACACGTCCAACTGAGCCTCAACATGAATCCATTCCTCGTATAGGTCCCGAGGAACGTTTGGAAAATCTGAAGTACGAGAGGAAGACGGTTGTGCAAGCAGTTTAGCCCTTTCAGCCTCTAAAGCGGCCGCATAATCATGGAAGCTGCCACTGATCCTCTCCTCTAGTCTATCCTCTTTTACCTTCACCGTAGATTGATCAATCTCCTGCTCAGCCCAGAAAGTCCTATTCGCCAACTCTAACATCTCTGATTTTCTCCGAGCCTCCAAATGAGAAGACTCTGCCTTCTCAAGCTCGCTCTGCTTCTCGGCGACTTCGACATGAAGGACCTCTATCTGTAGCCGGCATTCTTCTAATCGCCTACGCAACTCAACCACTAGTCCTTGAAGGTCACCGCACTGGGCCTCTACGACCCTACTGTCCTCAAGCTCCTCCTCCCTACTCCTCAACGCCCCTTCGAGGACGCTGCACTTCTTGATGACTCTCACCAGCTCGTCATCCTTCTCCTTCAGCTCATCACTAAGGTCCTTCAGATTGTTTCCCTCACTAAACCCCCTGCGAAACTCTCGGTACTTGCCGCGATACTTGAAATATTTATTTTTTAGCCTTGCAAATATTTCCCAATGCTTCTCCTCTTTTCGGGCACTTTCAATCTCCAAAACCACAGTCTGCAAACACAAAACAAAAAGAGTAAGGCAAATATGAAAACACCCCTGCCAACAAAGGCTAAAAAGAAAAGGACAAAACACTAAGCACTCACCTGGAGAGCGAGACCAACTATGCTCCTCGCCAAGGTGACATCGTCCAGTTCTTTGAGTGTCTTATCCTCAATTTAAGAGCAAAGAGGGCCGAGGGAAGGGACCACGTTCTCCGTGTTCTTCAGCAAGTCATGATCCATAGGGATCACAATGATCCCCGTGGACCCCTTTAGCCTCATCTCAAGCTGGGTAAAACCCTCATCCATCATTTTCAGGTCAGCCGCATCAACGTCAGACCCTGACTCATCACCTTCATCGGTAGCATCTTTACCCCTCTCATCGGTCGGCAAAGAAGCATCAGTAGTCGGCTGAGATGTTGATGTCTCCTCTTGCCTCGAAGTATCGAAGGCATCATCTGCCGATCTCTTCACCTCGCAAATCACCGAAGGCATATCCACTCCGGATTCCTCCAACCTTGGGGACCTGGACTCCGGCTCGATGTCGTCCCCGATAACTATGGTCGCTGTCTCGCGCAAGGAAAAATCATTCGTCATTGAATCAATGGTCCGGGTGACCTCGCCGCCAACATCTACAGACCTCCTCTTGCGTGACATTAAGTCCCCTTGGCTCGGAACAGGCTCGCCGTCTTCATCTATAAGACGACGTGTGGGAGAGGTTGAGGTCTCCATGGTCTCCACGGCTGCAGAAGGAACGAGATCAGATGCCACAACAAGAGGGATCAAGGTGCGAATAGAACTAGCCACCGTCGTAGGTGGGGCGGAAGCCGAAGGCACAACCGCTTTTCTTTTCCGTAACGAAGGAGTGGGAGCTTTCGTCCTCCTTTAAGGCTCCTTGGCCGATCCTAGGAAAAGGGGAAAAGTCAGCAAAATAAACGGAAAAGAAGGGAGCCAAGACTCCAATAAAACTAGTAACTTACCAGTCGAGGGGGGAGCCAACCCAAATCGCTTGAAGAAGCCCATCCACTTACGAATCTCTACGATGTGAGGGAGGAGCCGACCGACCTAACCAGAAATGTCCTCGACCAAAGGAGAGGCGAGGTCTTGGCTGCATAAGAAAAAAACAAGTGGTCGGAATCCACTACTAGGCAAAATAAACCAAGTACCTACATGCAAGGGAGTTAGGCGCTTACGAGTGCAATTCCAAACTTCAGGGAAGCAGTCGACATTGGCCACCATGTCCTTTGTTCTAACGAAGAAAAAGTTTGAGCCAGAACTGGCGGTAGCCTTGTCGTCCATCTTCACAGTGGCAAAAGTTCAGCATCGTCCCCCTATAAAAGCTTGGGGCGACTATGTGCATCAAGTGTCGAAGTGTGATCTCGACCCCGACTAACTCGGCGAACTTGGTAAGCATACTTATGAGCTTGTAGACATACAGCGCGAGCTGAGCTGGGAAAACACCATAGAAGCGACAAAAGTTCTCTGCCAACGGAAGGAGAGAAAGAGTGTAGCCGACGTGAAAGGGGAAGGCGTAGAATGCGAAATACACAGGACGGTGGTCCTGCACCGCATCCCACCCGACAGGTATCAACTCGACGTGATCGGGAATGCCGTATTTAGCCTTAAGCTCTAACAAATCAGCCTCCTTCATCGCCTACTTAAAGGTTCCGGGTTCGGTTTTAGGCAATTTTGAGAAATCAGACCTGGAATCGGGGTTACGAGGAACTATCTCTTCCACCGTCAGGAAGCTTCCGTCCTCAACAGCAGCGGAAACGTTCTCCGCATGAGGAGAAAGAAGAATCGCTAGAGGGACCGGGGCACTTACCTCGGTGGACTCAGAAGGTACAATAGACATGTTTTCGATCAAAGGGAGGAAGGTATCAAACAACGGAGGATTAAAAATGATAACAATCACTGGAACAAAGAGAAAAGATGCACAACAATGAAAAAGGAAGAAGAAGATATAGGGTTTCGATGCAGGAAGTCTGTTAAGTTTGGGATTACACCCTCACATCCCTATTTATAGGAATTCAGGCGTTAGAACTGAGAAATTGGCTCAACATTACCTGGCATCAAAATCGAAGCAGCAGGACTAATCAGGAGTTCTACGCAAAACGAAGCAACACATCGGGAACACATATCATGATGACGCACGAGGTCGTGACGCCACCTTGATTCATGAACAATACAACTTCAAAATTTGCGGCTCACGAAGGGTCGCGTTGCCAGCTCGCCTCAATAATTACGACCCGATCAGCTCGTCCAATCATTTCGACCGCTATGAACAGAATTTGCTCATCAAGCCTGCCTGAGGCCGGTCTCAGTAAGCAGAGGAACTAATTATATGGGTCAAAATCTGCCCTAGGATATTTAAGATAAGATAACACTAAAGAATGAATTCTCGAGTCGTCGTTAGTCGAGGTGGACCAGGAAGCAGCAAGACTCATAGCCGAGGAGTCGACGAAAGCAATGGTCGAGATGTCAATAATGGTCGAGGTCGAGCACCATTGATGAAGCTGTAACGACTAGTTTTCGAAATAGGACATTAAAGAGAATATTCTAGTGGACATTCTTTGCACTTGTACTATTAGGGTTTACTAGGATTTACTAGGAATATGTCTCATATAAATAGAAAAAGAGACAATGATATGAGTCATGTGATATTCATTTGTAAGAACACACTTTGATAAAAAAGATTCTCTCTCTCTTACTAAGATACAAACATCACATTTTCACTAAGATTCTTGTCGATATTATTCCATACTTTTCCATCAAATCCGAGAATAATTTGAACATTCAAGGTTTTATCTGTCACTCATCATTGTGAGGAGAAACAATCATCTAGTTCATACTTTATTGAGTGAATCATTCCTCCTATTTACTTAAGTGTCATTTATTGTTATTCATTTCTATTAAATGCTACATTATTACTCATGCTTTTTGGAATAGTTATTACGTACTGTTATTACTATTCGACCATATCTATCTGACATTTATCACACTCTCGGAAGCTACATCTACAAATATCATTGTCAACTAAGTTTAACTCTTAATCACATAAATTTAATTATTTGAACCAAAAGTCATATTTTTGGTCAAACATTATTATTTAATGCACTCAAGACTCTATATAGCAGCTTATGCCCTTGGTTTCTAATTTCTATCGACATTGGAACAAATATTGGATTCGTCATATTTATTGTTATTGAAATATTAAAATCATGAAAAACAATAATATTATCGATTAATAATTTCTAGTGGTAACTGATAATAAATACTTGTATTAGAGAAGATGAGTTGAGTCCCCAAGAAAGGACATTAAAAATCATACTTCGAAGCTTTATGAATGGGACTGAACCTGGATATTTTATAGTTGTGTGGAGTGACTCTGCTTCTCAAGATTACAGATAACAAAGTCTATCATGAAAACTGAGCTACCCGAACCACCTTTTCAATAGTCTTATGAAGATCCACATACCGAACATTTCCTTATAAACAAGACTTGAGCAAACTTAATTTATGGTCGTTCGACATTAAATTAAATTAAGACAATCGCTAGCTTATTAAATTTGATTGTAAGTTATAGTCAAAAACTTATTATATTGGCTACACACAAAAAAAATACACTGACCCATTTGATCAACTCTTCAAGTTACAAAGTAGAGTTTTTAATCTATTCTGATTTACTCTTCATTATTTTTTTACCATAAATTATTAAAATTTTAAAAATAAATAAATTTTCTTATTTAACTCCATTTGATTTGCAGGATTTAGTAGACAACTGAAAGCTATTTCAAAGTCGATATCACTTCTTTTTTAATAACCGAAGAACTGAAGAAATGAAATAAAAATTTTATATAACTAAAACCAAAAGCAACTATTTATGGTGAAATGAGCATGTTTTAATTTCTCTTTCTCTCTCCTTTTTTCTTCTAAAGGCTTCGTCTTTATATTTCTCTAATCTGAATAAGTGTCACATTTTGCTTTTTAAGATCAAGTTGGACCATTTTGAATCAGTCTCCTGTTTTATGGATAAAAATTAAAAGTTGTAAAATACCCTTTAAATATTCGTCAGAGAGATACCCATTTTTTCATATTACGAATAATGAGTTCCTTAAATTTACTAACACTTACAATTAGCGGAAAGAAATTTATGCTTGTTTTATAAAAACTAAAAAATAGCAAAAAATTTAAATTAAAAAAAAACTAATTAGAGTAACATGAGTCTTGTGAGTTATGATTCAGTAGAATTACTTTAATCTTTTTGTGAGGTGGACCTACATTTTTTGTTCATTACTGTTCTTTGATTTTTGTTTTAATAGAAATGTCAGTAGCTTCTTAATTATAAATTTTTATACACAATAGTCTATACACATTGGATAGATAAGGTTAAGGTAAAAGAATAATATAAACATTTTTATTCTTCATATATACACGTTGGATAGATAAAAGTGCTCGGGATACAAAATAGACTGTCATTATACAAAATATATACAAAATAGACTGTCACTATAAAAAATATATACAATAGACTGTCACTATATAAAATATATACAAAATAGACTGTCGCTATACAAAATATATACAAAATAGACTGTCGCTATACAAAATTTATACAAAATAGAGTGTCGCCATTACAATTTATATATAAAATAGACGGTCACTATACAATTTATATACAATAGACTGTCACTATACAAAATATATACAAAATAGACTGTCACTATACAATATATATATACAAAATAGACTGTCACTAGGGATGGCAAACAGTGTGGTGCGGTGCGGTTGCGGAGCAAACTCTCGTAAACCCATAAAGGTTTCAACCCGCTCTGCACCGCATCGGATAGTATTTGCACCCATATCCACCCGCCCCACACCAACACCCGCGTCCACCCGCCCC
This sequence comes from Nicotiana otophora, assembly GCA_000715115.1. Lineage (NCBI taxonomy): Eukaryota > Viridiplantae > Streptophyta > Magnoliopsida > Solanales > Solanaceae > Nicotiana > Nicotiana otophora. Next base: position 91,817 of record AWOL01S0020350.1, read on the forward strand.
ACCCCGCATAATTAATTTTCTTTCATTTTCCTAGTTTTTCTTAATTAATTTTTTGCTGGATTTTCAATTTCATCAACCAAAAAATGAAAAGCTCTTTTGTTGCTCATCTACTGAATTTGTTCAATTTCTTTTTTAAAGAATTTGTTCAATTAGAATTGAGGATTGAAAAAGAGCGAGTCACTTTGCCGATGGTTTGGAATTTGAAAACAAATATGGGAATAAGTGGCTTCAAGCTGCCAGTATGTTGTATGCTTTTAGTTTCGAAACAAAAATGATGTTTAGTTTAGTATAATATAAATTCAGAATTTAGTTGTATGATATTTTAAGTGACAAAAATTAAATTAACGAACCTTCATTAGATGATTTTTAAGTAATAAATGTTAATAATTTAATCATAAAAATATTTGTCTGAACAACATTTTATATTCCCTTAAATCCCTAACTTTTTTCTTTTTTTCAAATTTCAAACTTAATTAACATTTCACTAAAATGTGTATTTGAAAAAGAAAATTATAAATGATTTATTTTTGTTTCTGTGTATTAAATATAACAGACAGATCTTTAAGGTTTTCCTCACTGGATAACTTGTACAATAGGCCAAATCTAGAAAACTTATGCAAACCCGCGTAAATCCCCATAGACCCGCAATCCGCCCCGCACCACATCAGTCTTTTAAGAAATAATCTCAACCCACCCCGCACCGCATAGCTTTAAATCTGCATTGCCCCGCATAGCCTTAAACACGCCCCGCCCCATTTGCCATCCCTGTAACGATCCGACCGGTTTTTTGAGCCCTAGCGCGTTGTTCGGCAGTATGAGACCATGAGTAGCTTCACTTCAGGTATTATGACTTGTACGTGTGGTTTGAATTGAATTTCGGGAAGTCTGGAGTTGATTTAGAAAGAAAATTCACATTTCGGAAGCTTTAAGTTGGAAGAATTTACTAAGGTGTGATTTCGTATAAACGACCTCGGAATCAGGATCTGAAGGTTCCAACAGATTCGTATGATGATTTTGAACTTGGACGTATATCCGGATCGGGTTTTGGATGACCCGAGAGCATTTTGGCGCCTATTGTGGAAAGTTGGCATTTTGGAAGGATTTCATAAATTTGGGTTGAAGTGCATTTCAATGTTATCGATGTCCGTTTGGGATTCCGAGCCTGGGAATAGCTCTGTATGGTAATTTTGGATTTAGGGGCACGTCCGAAAGTGGATTTGGAGGTCCGTAGGTCGTTTCGGGGTCATTTAGCGAAAAATGAAAATTTGAAGTTTTTGGAAAGTTTGACCGAGGGTGGACTTTTTTGATATCGGGTTCGGATTCCAGTTTCGGAAGTTGGAGTAGGTCCGTAATATCATTTAAGACTTTCACGCAAAATTTGGCGTCATTCCGAGTTGATTTGATAGGAATCAGACGCGCGGAAATATCTTTAGAAGTGTTTGAGTTCATGAGTTAATCCATGCGTTTTGGTATCCGATTCGTGGGTTTTGATGTTATTTCAGTATTTCGATCGCTCGAGCGAGTTCGTATGATGTTGTTAGACTTGTGTGTGTGTTTGGTGTGGAGCCTTGAGAGCTCGGGTGAGTTTCGGACGTTTAAACACTTTAATTTTTCTGGTGTTTTTTGGCAGTTGTTGCAGGTCTCGCAAATGCGAGAATTTGTTCGCATTTGCGAACCTCGCATTTGTGAGAAAGACTTCGCATTTGTGAAAAAGCTTGATCTGGGCATAGCTCGCATTTGCGAGAAATCAGTCGCATTTGCGACCTTGACAGGGTTCGCATTTGCGAGTCCTTGGAGCCCAGGTTCGCATTTGCGAACTGGGTGTCGCAAACGCGACATCTGAGACCTGTGCACAACTCTATTAAATGCGGGATTTAGGCCATTTAACTCATTTTCTTTCATCTCTTGGACGATTTTAGAGCTTTGGAAGGGGGATTTTCACCTAACACTTTGAAGTAAGTAATTTTACACACCATGAATTAAATACATAGATTATGGATAGATTAACATGTAAACATTTGGTTAAATCAAGGGTTTAGATGAAAACCGAGGGTTTTGATAAAAATGGGATTAACCTACGAAAATGATTATGGAATTAGATAAAAATCATATATTTGAGTTCATGAGGTTATGGGTAACAATTTTCTTCAAAATATTTTCGGAATCCGGGCACGTGGGCCCGAGGGTGAATTTTAGGAATTTTTCAATTTGGGTTGAAAAGATCACTTTAATAGTTAGGAAATGAACTCTTAAACATGTATTGACTATTTTAAATATCATTTGACTAGTTTTGGGACTTTTGGCACCGAGTTCAGGGTTTAAAGCACAACTGTAGACCGGAAAGTAAGCTTTGAGGCGAGGAAAGTCTCTTGTCTAACTCTGTGAGGGAGAAACTACCTCTAGGTAATATATTTAATATATGTAACTTGATGCGGTGGTTACGTACGTACGAGGTGATGAGAGTCCGTACGTAGTTAGATTTATATTATTGTCCGGGTAGACTTAGGTTCACACCATGCTATACTTGCACTATAGAGATTATCTTTGCTCGTTTAATTCTTTTATTTCGCATTATGACTTGAGACTAGACATGTGTAGAGTGATAGACTCGTTATTGCAGAGACTTTACGAGTTTCATGATTAGTCACGAAATAATTATACTCATCTTATGAAATTGTGTCCGCGATATATATGTTTCATTGAAAGGTTTTTCATTAAAGAAATTATAACTCACACATTATTCGTGAATGGGGTCAAGGACCCGTTAAAGCTTCTTATTCTAATGGGATCAGGCCGTTCACCTCGGTAGCATTAATGTACCACACTCTCATGGGAGCGGGTCGTTCGCCTCAGCAGGTTAATAGATGCATCTTTGGTTCGTGTCATTCGACCCTCGGCAGTGCACACAGATTATGATGGGATCGGGCCGTACGCCTCGGCATTTCTATAAAATATCCTCATGAAATCGTGCGTAACATTTGGCAAGAAACTAGTGTATCTGGGAGTTCTTCCTGATTTGAAGTATAACGACCCATTTTGATGAGGTCCACTATATATTTATATATATGCTCCGGTTGAGGAGAAAATTTGCTAATTGAGAGCTTGAGCCTATTGTAAAGAGGAGAATTGTACCACGTATTTATACTTATTTATCTTATTTATTTACTCTGCCCCATATTTATTCACCTCTTTACTGTACCTGATATTATTGGACCACTAGGGAGTGTCGATGTCGAGCCCTCGTCACTACTCCTCCGGGGTTAGGCTAGATACTTACTAGGTACACTTTGATTTACGTACTCATACTACACTTGCTGCACATTGTTTGTGCATGTACTTTTATGTCTGGTGGTCCTTTGGGCGCAGAGGCGTGGATGATGCGGGGAATTACCGTGAGCTGTATTTCATGTTACGATCCACAACCAACAGAGTCTCCTTCAGAGTTATTTATATTCTCCTGTCCAATTTGTATTCCGGACAGATGCTGTATTTTATTTTACTTCCTAGTAAATGCTTATACACTTATGACACCAGATTTTGAGGATGATTATAGGTTGTTCCGTATTGTTGTTGTGAAGATATTATCATTTACTCTGTAAAAATTTATCTCTTACTATTTAATTGAAGGATATTTACGATTTCAAAAATACTAAAATGAATAATTAAGTTAAACTGTTATTGTTGGCTTGCCTGACAGTGGTGTTAGGCACCATCACGACCTTTAATGGATTTTGGGTCGTGACAACATGGTATCAGAGCACTAGGTTCACTTAGGTCTCACGAGTCATGAGTGAGTCTAGTAGAGTCTTGCGGATCGGTACAGAGACGTCTGTATTTATCTTCGAGAGGCTACAGGGCTGATAAGAGCACTTCCCTTCTTGATTCCTAATCGTGCGATTTGATTCCTTTGAGGCTTGTGCCTTTATTTCTTTCCTACTCGATCTTATGCGACATGAAGCACTTGTTATCAATTGGGAATCGAGAAGTTTTAATGGTACTATAGATGTGGTGCAGGATGTTTCTCCTTGCGGAAGGCTGTCCTGTCGTTTTAGCTCAGTATCAGTAATTCCTATGGTTTTGAAGTTGGGCACTGGTTGTTATGATGATTCATAAGTTGTTATAGCACAATATTGGTATAATGGTAGGATACGTGTCTACGTGTCGGGGCAGTGAATGATTCGAAAGGAGGTTTTTCTTAATGTATGATTCAGAGGTTCAGTATTTTATTTTCAGCGGAGGAAAGGTGATCGGACTAAGAATGGTTAGGTTTGGGTTGATGGAGTGACGAGACTTGGTATTTTCGAGCGTGGTGGAATCTTTATCCGTGATGTAGTATCGTCGTCCTTGATTGAATGTGTTAAGCTCAACGGTGTTATGGCCTTCTTCAAAATCTCCCTTGGGGCAGAGTATTGTGAATGGTGATGGGGAAGCGGCTGTTAGAGGTCGCATTGTGTTGTGGTTTAGAATCGAATCGTTGATCCTAATGTTGATGGCTCAAGGAAGATGATCTTCGAGGAGGTTTAGAGTTGGCGGCGATCTGTTGGTTCAGGTGCTACGAAGATGAATTTTTATTTTAGGCAACAATTGAGCAGCGAAGGATGAGGAAGGACATGTGGGAGGTGTCTTGCGTTGGTTAAACTTCTAGAAGGCCAAGTATAAGAAAACAGAAGTCGATTAGTTGCTTAAAGGAGAGGATCTGACAAAAGTGGGAGAGTGGCCGGGTAGCATATGGGTTATGTGGTAGGATAGCTACACGCGTTGAGGAAAGTTTAGAGTGATTTGGAACTCATGGTGGATAGTGACTAAGTCTACGAACATAATTTGGAATATTGGCTACTAGACGGAGAAAGGTTGGATACGACGGAAATGAGTTGATTGATATGAAGAAGGATGCAACATGACTTTGGATTGGAATGTATTGTCGCACCTTTAGTTGATGTCCATGAGGAATGAACGAACTTGTATAGCTGGTGAATGAGCACGGGCTCATGATGGTTTATTGGTTTCGTGGTGATTGTACTCGGTGCAGCGTTGTTGGAAGATGTCGGCATGAAATTTCAACATGTGGGTTATTTCCGGTGAGCAGGTTAACGATTGCGTGGTGTTGACGAAGCTTCTGCAAAGAATTTTACTGGCTACCTGGTAAGAGGTCGAACATGTGAATGTGGCTAGGGATTCAAAGCGTTCATGAAATGGTTAACAAGAAGATTTTGAGGAATTTGGCGGGTCGATTGCACGAGGTCATGATCAGTGAGGAAGAAGGAATCTTGGTAGGTTCCAGGATTATGTAATGGTAGCTTCAAGCTAAGTGGGAGAGCCCAACCGCCTACGATTGGATTGTATGGTTGTCTATTTGTAAGGTTTCTGGTTATCGGCATCTTGGTGGGTTATTACGACTAAGGCAAGAGAACATCAGTGGTGATTTGAGCAAAGGATTTGAGGAATGTGTGCTATAATTGGCCTTATCGATTCATGCTCAGGCTTTGGGAAGCTCGGGATTTATGCTTCGTGAAGATGTGATGTATAAGAAAGGCAATTCAGCCGGGTGCTTCTTCGAGAGGTCGTTCATGTGCTAGCAGAGCCTTGGAGTTTGATCATATTTGGGAACAAGTCAGAGTGGGTGACTCTCAACAACAGTCCTAGTGGATTTAAAAATTTAAAGTGCGGTGCCTAAGGATTTCTAGTCCGTAGTATGGTTAAGTATAGAGCATTGCAGCGGATTACGAAAAGGGGGCTTGGAGTGTTCTATGTTATCATCGATCTGCGGTGCAGCATTTGAAAAATGGGAGAAACTTATTCTGAATTCGTAGAGGAATTATCAGAATGGGTGTACCATTTGAAGATGCTATTGTGCGCACATAAAGGGTATGAGATGGTTCGTGGGTTTTGAGACAACGTGGTCTCGTGAATTAGGTCACTCAGGATGAGTGCATATTGAGAGTTTGCTATATTTTGAATGGATCTATTATTATTTCTAAGGCAAGTCCAGAGTAAATTAGAAGAAGGTGGTTCGGTTAGCAATGGTTGAATTGGTATGATGGTGGCAATGATCAGTTCCTTCAGCATGTTAAGTTATACAGGTGATTGGTGGTGGTACGTACGAGGCTTGACGGCCGCCGCAAATTGATTTATTTGGAGGAATTCGATTATTAAGGCATGTTATGTATAGATGGATCCGGGAAGAGTTATGGTGGTTTAGACCATAACTTGAGGTTTGTAATTTCTGCGGTTATAGGAATTCAATCGCATGTTGCAATGGTCCTCCTAAAATGAGTTAAGTGAAAAGTTTCTATATGATGAAGTGTTTATTCTATTAGTGGTTTAGAAGTTATGATGAAATTCTTATACTCTCACATATTGGCATGTTAGGTGTAGTGAGCGGCTTGGGAATTTGAAGTTGAGGATCAAGGCTGCAGTTGGGTGTCGACAAGAATGTCACGAGCTCGGATGATCAGAAAAGAATTCAGATGTTTAGAGTAAGCTGGTACTGTCTTCAGCATCACCTGAGATCAGTGTCATGTGTAAGAGACTTTGTGCACTGATTTACAGATCCATGATTCGCTTTAAGGCATTAGTATGACCGGTGGTATGGATGTGCAGACTTGTTACCTGGTGCGGAAGGCCGTGGGAGCGTATCCCACGGGAGGGTTGTATAAGTGTAACATTTTGTCACTTGATTGATTAAATATTGGAACCAAGTATGGAGATTGTTTTACTATCGCTAATATGAGAATTTGTGCCTGAAGGGCGATCTATTCAATTAGTTGTGAATTGTGAAAGTTTGTTCCGGATTTGACGGCTATTCTTGGGGGTGGATCCTTGAAAGGTTATTAGCTCAGTACAATACGATCAGAATCGGCTTGAGGTCTGTGAATGGATCTAAATGTGAGTGTGAACTCTATATCGGGCCGGATGTGTTCATTTTAGCATAGCGTTGCTTGCGGAGGAGTCTTCGGGCCTGGGATGTTATTTCTGTCGTCAGCTATTTAGTGTAATCTCTATCGTGCCATGTGGGTTGTGATGCGGTTTGATTATTCACACTTGTATTGAGATCCCGTGTAGTTTGTGGTATTGTGAGAGCAGGATGGCTCTCAAGATACAAGTCATTTATCGCACCTTAGTTGTGCTTGAGTTTCATAGCGTATGGCGTTATCCTTCTTCCCAGGAATTGTATTATGCACTTCGCGTGCTTGTGGTTGATATTCGGGTATTTCGTAGGTACAAACAACCTCCACTTCCAACCAAGAGGTTGTGAGTTCGAGTCACCCCAAGAGCAAGGTGGGGAGTTCTTGGAGGGAAGGATGCTGAGGGTCTATTGGAAACAGCCTCTCTACCTCATGGTAGGGGTAAGGTCTGCGTACATAATACCCTCCCCAGACCCCACTAGTGGGATTATACTGGGTTGTTGCTGTTGTTGTTGTTGTTGTTGTTGTTGTTGTTGTCGTAGGTATAAACATTTCTGGCTTGATAGGTATTTCCCTATTTATTATTATGTGTGAATTGGGTGGCACGCCGCCACAAATATATTATTTGGGTCGGGTGGCATGCCGCCACGGGTATCATGGTTGAATCAGGTTGCATGCCGTAACGGTATCATGTATGGATCGGGTTGCACACCGCAACGGTATCATGTGTGGATCGGGTTGCACGCTGCAACAGTGTGACGTTGAGTACAATTTCCCATAGCTATTCTTGTGTGTTTTGTGTCTCATTTCTGAGGAAGGTTCATAACATCTTTTCGTTTATTAAATTAGTTACGTGGGTTGAGTAGTTCATTCCAGAGTTCGTTTTCCTTATGTATCACATTCGAGTTTATAACTTGTTAGCACAATGTGGCATCATATGAGGCTTTTGGAGTACCTGAGGTGGCTTATTGCATGAGCAGGTTGTACTTGGTGAACACGATTATTGGACCTGGGATCAGTGCGATCAGATTTATATAAGTCATATTAAAGAGTAAATATTGTTATTAAGTCCAGAATGAGGTAATGGTTCTTGCCGGGAGGAAAGACTCCATAAATTGTGATTCGGCAGGTGGTTATGAGTTTTACACTTCTTCTCTGTTGTGTCAGTATTGCGAGAGTTAAAGCAAGGCTTAATTGGTCACGAGGTACACTACAGGTCTCGGGGCAGGGGAAAATTTAGCTGTTGTGCTTTGGAAAGATTGCCTTGGGCAAATGAGTTATGCGGTGCATGGTAAGAATTTAGTAAGGGTATACAATCGTGTTTGGTGCAGTGTGAAGTGAGTAATACAGTGTTCGTATGTTGGAAACAGGCGTGGTAGAGAATTTCGGATGTTGGAATTTGACTCTAAGGCTTACTTGACTAAATAAAGGGGAAGATCTTCAGATTGGCTCGAGCTAATGTGCTCAACTGAGTTGTGGTAGAATGGGTAGGTGTACGAGGTATTAAATGGTGATTTTAGACAACTCCAGAATAGTTCTCAGCACGTTCAAGGACGAACTGTATTATGACTTGTACGTGTGATCGGAATTAAATTTCGGAAAATTCGGTGTTGATTTAGAAAGAAAATTCTTATTTCGGAAGCTTTAAGTTAGAAGAAATTACTAAGGTGTGATTTCAAGTAAACGACATCGGAATCGGGATCTGAAGGTTCCAACAAGTTCGCATAATAATTTTGGACTTGGGGTTATGTCCGGATCGGTTTTTGGATGACCCGGGAGCGTTTCGGCGCCTAATGTGGAAAGCTGGCATTTTGGAAGGATTTCATAAATTTGGGTTGAAGTGCATTTCAATGTTATCGATGTCCGTTTGAGATTCCGAGCTTGGGAATAGCTCTATATGGTGATTCTAGACTTAGGGGCGCGTCCGGAAGTGGATTTGGATGTCTGTAGGTCGTTTCGGGGTCATTTGTCGAAAAATGGAAATTTGAAGTTTTTGGAATGTTTGACCGAGGGTGAAATTTTTTTGATATCAGGTTTGGATTCCAGTTCCAGAAGTTGGAGTATGTCCGTAATGTCATTTAAGACTTGCACGCAAAATTTGGCGTCATTCCGAGTGGATTTGATAGGAATCAGATGCGCGGTAGTATTTTTAGAAGTTTTTGAGTTCATGAGTTAATCCATGCGTTTTGGCATCCGATTCGTGGGTTTTGATGTTATTTCAGTGTTTTGATCACTCGAGTGAGTTCGTATGATGTTGTTAGACTTGTGTGTGTGTTTGGTGTGGAGCCTTGGGGGCTCGGGTGAGTTTTGAACGTTTAAACACTTCAATTTTTCTGGTGTTTTTTGGCAGCTGTTGTAGGTCTCGCAAATGCGAGAATGTGTTCGCATTTGCGAACCTCGCATTTGCGAGAAAGGCTTCACATTTGCGAACCTCGCATTTGCGAGAAAGGCTTCACATTTGCGAACCTCGCATTTGCGAGAAAGGCTTCACATTTGCGAACCTCGCATTTGCGAGAAAGGCTTCACATTTGCGAAGAAGCCTGATCTAGGCATAGCTCGCATTTTTGAGAAATCAGTCGCATTTGCGACCTTGACAGGGTTCGCATTAGCGAGTCCTTGGAGCCCAGGTTCGCTGCGATGATCTTGTCGCATTTGCAAACCAGGTGTCGCAAATGCGACATCTGAGACCTGTGCGCAGCTCTATTAAATGCGGGACTTAGGCCATTTAGCTCATTTTCTTTCATCTCTTGGGCGATTTTGGAGCTCTTGGAAGGGGGGTTTTCACCTAGCACTTTGAGGTAAGTCATTTCTACACAACATGAGTTAAGTACATAGATTATGGGTAGATTAACATGTAAAACATTGGTAAAATCAAGGGATAAGGTGAAAATCTAGGGTTTTGATAAAAATGGGATTAACGCACGAAAATGATTATGGAATTAGATAAAAATCATATATTTGAGTTCATGAGGTTATGGGTAACAATTTGCTTCAAAATATTTCCGGAATCCGGGCACGTGGGCCCGGGGGTGAATTTTAGGAATTTTTCAATTTGGGTTGGTAAAATCACTTTAATAGTTAGGTAATGAACTCTTAAATATGTATTGACTATTTTAAATATCATTTGACTAGTTTCGGATCATTTGGCACCGAGTTGAGGTTTTAAAGCACAATTGTGGATCGGAAAGTAAGCTTTGAGGCAAGGAAAGTCTCCTGTCTAACTCTGTGAGGGGGAAACTGCCCTTAGGTAATATACTAGTTTTGGGTCGTTCGGCACCGAGTTCAGGGTTTAAAGCACAATTGTGGACCGGAAAGTAAGCTTTGAGGCAAGAAAAGTCTCTTGTCTAACTCTGTGAGGGGGAAACTACCTCTAGGTGATATATTTAATATGTGTAACTTGATGCGGGGGTTACGTACGTATGAGGTGACGAGAGTCCGTACGTAGTTAGATTTATGTTATTGTCCGGGTAGACTTAGGTTCACACCATGCTATACTTGCACTATAGAGATTATCTTTGCTCGTTTAATTCTTTTATTTCGCATTATGACTTGAGACTAGACATGCGTAGAGTGATAGACTCGTTATTGTAGAGACTTCATGAGTTTCATGATTAGTCATGAAACAATTGTACTCCTCTTATGAAATTGTGTCTGTGATATATATATATATATATATATATATATATATATATATATATATATGTATGTTCCATTGAAAGGTTTTTCATTAAAGAAATTATAACTCACACAGTATTCGTGAATGGGGTCAAGAACCCGTTAAAGCTTCTTATTCTAATGGGATCAGGCCATTCACCTCGGTAGCATTAATGTACCACACTCTCATGGGAGCGGGTCATTTGCCTCGGCAGGTTAATAGATGTATCTTTAGTTCGTGTCGTTCGACCCTCGGTAGTGCACACAGATTATGATGGGATCGGGCCACACGCCTCGGTATTTCTATATAATATCCTCATGAAATCGTGCGTAACATTTGGCAAGAAGCCCGTGTATCTGTGAGTTCTTCCTGATTTGAAGTATAACGACCCATTTTGATGAGGTCCACTATATATTTATATATATGCTCCGGGTGAGGAGAAATTTTGCTAATTGAGAGCTTGAGCCTATTGTAAAGAGGAGAATTGTACCACGTATTTATACTTATTNTGAAACAATTGTACTCCTCTTATGAAATTGTGTCTGTGATATATATATATATATATATATATATATATATATATATATATATATATATATATATATATATATATATATATGTATGTTCCATTGAAAGGTTTTTCATTAAAGAAATTATAACTCACACAGTATTCGTGAATGGGGTCAAGAACCCGTTAAAGCTTCTTATTCTAATGGGATCAGGCCATTCACCTCGGTAGCATTAATGTACCACACTCTCATGGGAGCGGGTCATTTGCCTCGGCAGGTTAATAGATGTATCTTTAGTTCGTGTCGTTCGACCCTCGGTAGTGCACACAGATTATGATGGGATCGGGCCACACGCCTCGGTATTTCTATATAATATCCTCATGAAATCGTGCGTAACATTTGGCAAGAAGCCCGTGTATCTGTGAGTTCTTCCTGATTTGAAGTATAACGACCCATTTTGATGAGGTCCACTATATATTTATATATATGCTCCGGGTGAGGAGAAATTTTGCTAATTGAGAGCTTGAGCCTATTGTAAAGAGGAGAATTGTACCACGTATTTATACTTATTTATTTTATTGATTTACTCTGCCCCATATTTATTCACCTCTTTACTGTACCTGATATTATTGGACCACTAGTGAGTGTCGATGTCGAGCCCTCGTCACTACTCCTCCGGGGTTAGGCTAGATACTTACTAGGTACACTTTGATTTACGTACTCATACTACACTTGTTGCACATTTTTTGTGCATGTACATTTATGTTTGGTGGTCCTTTGGGCGCAGAGGCATGGATCATGCGGGGACTTACCGTGAGCTGCATTTCATATTACGATCCACAACTAACAGAGTCTCCTTCAGAGTTATTTATATTCTCCTGTCCAATTTGTATTTCGGACAAATGCTGTATTTTATTTTACTTCCTAGTAAATGTTCATGCACTTATGACACCAGATTTTGGGGATGATTATGGGTTGTTCCGTATTGTTGTTGTGAAGATATTATCATTTACTGTGTAAAAATGTATCGCTTACTATTTAATTGAAGAATATTTACGATTTCAAAAATACTAAAATGAATAATTAAGTTAAACTTTTATTGTTGGCTTGCCTGATAGTGGTGTTAGGCGCCATCACGACCTTTAATGGATTTTGGGTTGTGACAATATGGTATCAGAGCACTAGGTTCACTTAGGTCTCACGAGTCAGGAGTGAGTCTAGTAGAGTCTTGCGGATCGATACGGAGACGTTTGTACTTATCTTCGAGAGGCTACAGGGCTGATAGGAGCACTTCCCTTATTGATTCCTCATCGTGCGATTTGATTCCTTTGAGGCTTGTGCCGTTATTTATTTCCTACTCAATCTTATGCGACGTGAAGCGCTTGTTATCAATTGGGAATCAAGAAATTTTAATGGTACTACAGATGTGGTGCAAGATGTTTCTCCCTGAGGAAGGTTGTCCTGTCATTTCAGCTCGGTATCAGTAATTCCTATGGTTTTGAAGTTGGGCACTGGTTGTTATGATGATTCATGAGTTGTTATAGCACAATATTAATATAATGGTAGGATACGTGTCTACATGTCGGGGCAGTGAATGATTCGAAATTAGGTTTTTCTTAATGCATGATTCAGAGGTTCGGTGTTTTATTTTCAGTGGAGGAAAGGTGATCGGACTAAGAATGGTTAGGTTTGGGTTGATGGAGTGACGAGACTTGGTATTTTCGAGCGTGGTGGAATCTTCATCCATGATGTGGTATCGTCGTCCTTGATTGAATATGTTAAGCTCACCGGTGTTATGGCCTTCTTCAAAATCGCCCTTGGGGCAGAGTATTGTGAATGGTGCTGGGGAAGCGGCTGTTAGAGGTCGCAGTGTGTTGCGGTTCAGAATCGAATCGGTGATCCTAATGTTGATGGCTCAAGGAAGATGATCTTCGAGGAGGTTTAGAGTTTGCGGCGATCTGTTGGTTCAGGTGCTACAAAGATGAATTTTTATTTTAGGCAATAACTGAGCAACGAAGGATGAGGAAGGACATGTGGGAGGTGTCTTGCGTTGGTTAAACTTTTAGAGGGCCAAATATAAGAAAACAAAAGTCGATTAGTTGCTTAAAGGAGAGGATCTGACCAAAGTGGGAGAGTGCCCGGGTAGCATATGGGTTATATGGTAGGATAGCTACACGTGTTGAGGTAAGTTTAAAGTGATTTGGAACTCATGGTGGATAGTGACTAAGTCTACGAACTTAATTTGGAATATTGGATGTTATACGGAGAAAGGTTGGATACGGCGGAAATGAGTTGCTTGATATGAAGAAGGATACAACATGACTTTGGATTGGAATGTATTGTCGCACCTTTAGTTGATGTCCATGAGGAGTGAACAAACTTGTATAGCTGGTGAATGAGCACGGGCTCATGATGGTTTATTGGTTTCGTGGTGATTGTACTCGGTGCAGCGTTGTTGGAAGATGTCGGCATGAAATTTCCACATGTGGGTTATTTCCGGTGAGCAAGTTAACGATTGCGTGATGTTGACGAAGCTTCTGCGAAAAATTTTACTGGCTACCCAGTAAGAGGTCGAACATATGAATGTGGCTAGGGATTCAGAGCGTTCATGAAATGGTTAACAGGAAGATTTTGAGGAATTAGGCGGGTCGATTGCGCGAGGTCATGTCAGTGAGGAAGAAGGAATCTTGGTAGGTTCCAGGGTTATGTAATGGTAGCTTCAAGCTAAGTGGGAGAGCCCAACCGCCTACGATTGGATTGTATGGTTGTCTACGTGTAAGGTTTCTGGTTATCGGCGTATTGGTGGGTTATTACGACTAAGGAAAGAGAACATCAGTGGTGATTTGAGCAAAGGATTTGAGGAATGTGTGCTATAATTGGCCTTATCGATTCATGCTCAGGCTTAGGGAAGACTCAGGATTTATGCTTCATGAAGATGTGATGTACAAGAAAGGCAATTCAGCCGGGTGCTTCTTCGAGAGGGCGTTCATATGCTAGCAGTGCCTTGGAGTTTGATCATATTTGGGAACAAGTCAGAGTGGGTGACTCTCAACAACAGTCCTAGTGGATTCAAAAGTTTAAAGTACGGTGCCTAATGATTTCGAGTCCGTAGTATGGTTAAGTATAGAGCATTACAACAGATTACGATAAAGGGGCTTGGAGTGTTCTATATTATCATCGATCTGCGGTGCAGCATTTGAGAAATGGGAGAAAATTATTCTGAATTCGTAGAGGAATTATCAGAATGGGTGTACCATTTGAAGATGCTATTGTGCGCACATAAAGGGTATGAGATGGTTCGTGAATTTTGAGACAACGTGGTCTCGTGAATTGGGTCACTCAGGATGAGTGCATAATAAGTTCGTTATATTTTGAATGGAGCTATTATTATTTCTAAGGCAAGTCCAGAGTAAATTAAAAGAAGTTGGTTCGGTTAGCAATGGTTGAATTGGTATGATGGTGGAAATGATCAGTTCCTTCAGAATGTTAAGTTATACAGGTGATTGGTGGTGGTACGTGCGAGGCTTGACGGCCGCCGCAAATTGATTTATTTGGAGGAATTCGATTATTAAGGCATGTTATGTATAGATGGACCCCGGAAGAGTTATGGTGGTTTAGACCATAACTTGAGGTTTGTAATTTCTGCGGTTATGGGAATTCAATCGCATGTTGCAATGGTCCTCCTAAAATGAGTTAAGTGAAAAGTTTCTATATGATGAAGTGTTTAGTCTATTAGTGGTTCAAGAGTTATGATAAAATTCTTATACTCTCACGTATTGCCATGTTAGGTGCAGTGAGCGGCTTGGGAATTTGAAGTTGAGGATCAAGGCTGCAGTTGGGTGTCGATAAGAATGTCACGAGCTCGGATGATCAAAAAAGAATACAGATGTTTAAAGTAAGCTGGTACTGTCTTCAGCGTCACCTGAGATCAGTGTCATGTCTAAGAGGCTTTGTGTACTGATTTGCGGATCCATGATTCGCTTTAAGGCATTAGTATGACCGGTGGTATGGATGTGCAGACTTGTTACCTGGTGCGGAAGGACGTGGGAGCGTATCCCACGGGAGGGTTGTATAAGTGTAACATGTAGTCACTTGATTGATTAAAGATTGGAACCAAGTAGGGAGATTGTTGTACTATCACTAATATGAACATTTCTGCCTGAAGGGCGCTCTATTCAATTAGTTGTGAATTGTGAAAGTTTGTTCCGGATTTGACGACTATTCTTGGGGGTGGATCCTTGAAAGGTTATTAGCTCAGTACAATACGATCAGAATCATCTTGAGGTCCGTAAATAGATCTAAATGTGAGTGTGAACTCTATATCAGGCCGGATGTGTTCATTTCAGCATAGCGTTTCTTGCGGAGGAGTCTTCGAGCCTGGGATGTTATTTCCGTCGTCAGCTATTTAGTGTAATCTCTATCGTGCCATGTTGGTTGTGAGGCGGTTTGATTATTCGCACTTGTATTGAGATCCCGTGTAGTTTGTAGTGTTATGAGAGCAGGATGGCTCTCAAGATGCAAGTCATTTATCGCACCTTAGTTGTGCTTGAGTTTCGTAGCATATGGTGCTATCCTTCTCCCCAGGAATTGTATTATGCACTTCGCGTGCTTGTGGTAGATATTCGGGTATTTCATAGGTATAAACATTTCTGGCTTGATGGGTATTTCCTTATTTATTATTATGTGTGAATTAGGTGGCACGCCTCCACAGATATGTTGTTTTGTTCGGGTGGCATGCCGCCACGGGTATCATGGTTTGATCGGGTTGCACACCGCAACGGTATCATGTGTGGATCGAGTTGCACGCTGCAACGGTGTGACGTTGAGTACAGTTTCCCATAGCTATTCTTGTGTGTTTTGTGTCTCATTTCTGAGGAAGGTTCATAACAACTTTTTGTTTATTAAATTAGTTACGTGGGTTGAGTAATTCATTCCAGAGTTCGTTTTCCTTATGTATCACATTCGAGTTTATAGCTTGTTAGCACAATGTGGCATCATATGAGGCTTTTGCAGTACCTGAGGTGGCTTATTGCATGAGTAGGTGGTACTTGGTGAAACGCGATTATTGGACCTGGGATCAGTGCGATCAGATTTATATAAGTCATATTAAAGAGTAAATATTGTTATTAAGTCCAGAATGAGGTAATGGTTCTTGCCGGGAGGAAAGACTCCATAAATTGTGATTCGGCAAGTGGTTATGAGTTGTACACATCTTCTCTGTTGTGGCAGTATTGCGAGAGTTGAAGCAAGGCTTAATTGGTCACGAGGTACAGTACGGGCCTCGGGGCAGTGGAAAATTTAGCTGTTGTGCTTTGGAAAGATTGCCTTGGGCAAATGAGTTATGCGGTGCATGGTAAGAATTCAGTAAGGGTATACAATCGTGTTTGGTACAGTGTGTAGTGAGTGATACGGTGTTCATATGTTGGAAACAGGCGTGGTAGAGAATTCCGGACGTTGGAATTTGACTCTAAGGCTTACTTGACTAAATAAAGGGGAAGATCTTCAGATTGGCTCGAGCTAATGTGCTCATCTGAGTTGTGGTAGCACGGGTAGGTGTACGAGGTGTTAAACGGTGATTTTAGACAACTCCAAACAGTTCTTAGCACGTTCGAGGACGAACTGTATTATGACTTGTACGTGTGGTCGGAATTGAATTTCGGGAAATCCGGTGTTGATTTAGAAAGCAAATTCTCATTTAGGAAGCTTTAAGTTAGAAGAAATTACTAAGGTGTGATTTCGAGTAAACGACCTCAGAATCGGGATCTGAAGGTTCCAACAAGTTCGCATAATGATTTTGGACTTGGGGTTATGTCCGGATCGGTTTTTGGATAACCCGGGAGCGTTTCGGCGCCTATTGTGGAAAGCTGGCATTTTGGAAGGATTTCATAAATTTAGGTTGAAGTGCATTTCGATGTTATCGATGTCCGTTTGGGATTCTGAGCTTGGGAATAGCTCTTTATGGTGGTTTTGGACTTAGAGGCGCGTCCGGAAGTGGATTTGGAGGTCTGTAGGTCGTTTCGGGGTCATTTGGCGAAAAATGAAATTTGAAGTTTTTGGAAAGTTTGACCGAGGGTGGACTTATTTTGATATCGGGTTTGGATTCCAATTCTGAAAATTGGAGTAGGTCCGTAATGTCATTTAAGACATGCAAGCAAAATTTAGCATCATTCCGAGTTGATTTGATAGGAATCAGATGCACAGGAGTATCTTTAGAAGTTTTTGAGTTCATGAGTTAATCCATGCGTTTTGGCATCCGATTCGGGGGTTTTTATGTTATTTCAGTGTTTCGATCACTCGAGTGAGTTCGTATGATGTTGTTAGATTTGTGTGTGTGTTTGGTGTGGAGCCCTGACGGCTCGGGTGAGTTTTGGACGTTTAAACACTTCAATTGTTTTGGTGTTTTTTGGCAGCTGTTGTAGGTCTCGCAAATGCGAGAATTTGTTCGCATTTGCGAACCTCGCATTTGCGAATCTCACATTTGCGAGAAAGGCTTCGCATTTGCGAAGAAGCCTGATCTGGGCATAGCTCGCATTTTCGAAAAATCAGTCGCATTTGCGACCTTGATAGGGTTCGCATTAGCGAGTCCTTGGAGCCCAGGTTCGCTGCGATGAGCTTGTCGCATTTGCGAACCAGGTGTCGCAAATGCGACATCTGAGACCTATGCACAGCTCTATTAAATGCGGGACTTAGGCCATTTAGCTCATTTTCTTTCATCTCTTGGGCGATTTTGGAGCTCTTGGAAGGGGGGTTTTCACCGAGCACTTTGAGGTAACTCATTTCTACACAACATGAGTTAAGTACATAGATTATGGGTAGATTAACATGTAAACAATTGATAAAATCAAGGGATAAGGTGCAAACCTAGGGGTTTGATAAAAATGGGATTAACCCACAAACATGATTATGGAATTAGATAAAAATCATATATTTGAGTTCATGAGGTTATGGGTAACAATTTTCTTCAAAATATTTCCGAAATCCGGGCACGTGGGCCCGGAGGTGAATTTTAAGAATTCTTCAATTTGGGTTGGAAAAATCACTTTAATAGTTAGGTAATGAACTCTTAAACATGTATTGACTATTGGAAATGTCATTTTACTAGTTTCGAGTCGTTTGGCACCGAGTTGAGGGTTTAAATCCCAATTGTGGACCGGAAAGTAAGCTTTGAGGCAAGGAAAGTCTCCTGTCTAACTCTGTGAGGGGGAAACTGCCCCTAGGTGATATACTAGTTTTGGACCGTTTGGCACCGAGTTCAGGGTTTAAAGCACAATTGTGGATCAGAAAGTAAGCTTTGAGGCGAGGAAAGTCTCTTGTCTAACTCTGTGAGGGAGAAACTACCTCTAGGTGATATATTTAATATGTGTAACTTGATGCGGGGGTTACGTACGTACGAGGTGACGAGAGTCCGTACGTAGTTAGATTTATGTTATTGTCCGGGTAGACTTAGGTTCACACCATGCTATACTTGCACTATAGAGATTATCTTTGCTCGTTTAATTCTTTTATTTCGCATTATGACATGAGACTAGACATGCGTAGAGTGATAGACTCGTTATTGTAGAGACCTCACGAGTTTCATGATTAGTCACGAAACAATTGTACTCCTCTTATGAAATTTTGTCCGCGATATATATAT